>CAUYQU010005016.1:0-18779 GCA_963574635.1 Cheracebus regulus
TTCATAAGTGAAGGAAAAATAAAATTTTTTGCAAACAAACAAGTACTCAGAGATTACATCACCACCAGGCCTGCTTTACAAGAGCTTCTGAAAGAAGCACTACACATGGACGGGAACAACCAGTATCAGCCATTCCAAAAACATCCCAAACGGCAAAGAGCATCACCAGAATGAAGAATCTACATCAACTAATGGGCAAAACAGCCAGCTAGCATTACCAGAAGCTGTGATTTTCGTCTCTGATAAAACAGACTTTAAAACAACAAAGAACACAAGAAACAAAGAGGGACATTACATGGCGGTAAAAGGATCAATGCAATAAGAAGAGCTAACGATGCTAAATATATATGCACCCATTACAGGAGCACCCAGATACATAGGGCAAGTTCTTAATGACTTACAAAGAGACTTAGACTCCCACACAATAATAGTTGGAGGCTTTAACATTACACTGTCAATATTACACAGATCAATGAAATAGAAAATTAACAAGGATATCCAGGACTTGAACTCAGACCTGGAACAACTAGACTTAACAAATATTTACAGAACTCTCTTCCCACAAACCCACAAAACATACATTTTTCTCAGTATCACATTATACCTATTTTAAAAGTGATCACATAATTGGAAGTAAACCACTCCTCAGCAATTGCATAGTATTTCACAGGTTTAAATAAAATATTGGTTGGCTGCTTGTTTGTTATTTTATCCCTTATTCCTTCCTGTCTCCGTTGTTCAGCACAATTGTTGGCATAAAAGAGATTTTTAATACCCATTTTTAGACTGCATTCTAGCCTGGCCAATAGAACAAGAATCTCATTCTCTCTCCCTCTTTCTCTTCCTATTTCTTTCTCTCTTTCATTCTTTTTTTTCTTTCTTTCACTCTTTCTTCTTTTCTCTCTTTCAAAAAAATAAAATAAAAATAAAATACTTATTGCACAATATATCTGGCAAAATGACTTCTGCTAATTTCACTCAGTGAATGGAGCATTAGGCCATGAGTCTAGTTGTGTGTTGAATATTTGATTTCTGTTGTGGCTACAGAATATGTCCCACGGGGAAAATATTTAACAGTAGTAAGCAATAGTATTTGTAATCAATAGTATTTGTAATATATAGTCTTTAGAACCATTTTAGATGTACAGAAAAAATTGAGAAGAAAATGTAGTCAGTTCTCATATGCCCTGTACAAAGACTTCCCTATTAACTTCTTATACTAATGTAGTACATTTATTATAATTATTTAACCAATACTGATACATTATCATCATTAGTTTATTCACGTATCCTTAGTTCTTACTTAATGTTATTTTATTGCTCATCAGTTGCATCCAGGATACATTGCTTTTAAGTTGTCCTGGTTTCTTGAGTTCCTCTTGGATTTGACACCTTCTCAAACTTTCACAGTAATTTTTGATCTTAACAGTTTTGAAGAGCATTGATGAGATATTTTGAAGAAGTATGCTTTATTGGAGTTTCTCTGATGTTTTTCTCATGATTATACTAAGATCAGGCGTTTTGTGGGGACATTAGCAGAGATAAAGTTTCACTTTCATCAAATATCCAGGGTGTGCTTTACCAACATTATTTAACTGTTGACATTGAGCTTGATCACCTGGCTGAAATAGTGTTTCTTAAGTTTCCTCACTGTAAAGTTATGTTTTCTTCCACCCTCACCATTTTCATATTTACTCTTCAGGAGAGTCAGTATATACGGTGTGCAGATAAGGAGTGGAGAATTATGCTTTATCTTTTTAAGGGCAATTGTTTATTTACATAAATATTTGGAACTATTTGAAATTCTTTGACAAGAGATTTGCCTTTCCTCCTTCATTTATTTGTTTTTAAGTCATTTGTTTACATTGGTATGGATTTATAGATATTTATTTTATAATTTGGGTTATAATCCTATTCGACTACTTTATTTTTTTTTAATCAAATTGTTACAGCATTTACTATTGGAAGTTCTTCGGTTGTCTGCTGTGCCACTTTTAACACACTCCCATCAATGCATTTTATTTTTGTTTCTGAGCACTTTCTTTCTTTCTGGCACTACCAGATTCTCTAGGCTCATTTTGAATGTTTCCAGCTCTACTTCAAAAATCAGCCATTTCTCCAAGGAGACCTAGTATCTTTCATTGAAGAATATTATTGTAAACAAAGATCTGGGTGCTGAGTTTGCTTGTTACTCCTGGGTGTCATTTCTTTTAAGTCATCCAAAGCATTTTTATATCAGTAACAAAAAAGATATCCTGAATTATGTTGCTATAAAAATTATATAGCAGTCAAAGAAATAAACAAGATTGAATCCAAGGAGAAAACAAAATGGGACATATGAAAAACAAGGTTTATAGGAAGTCCAGTATTTCATGAATTAGTAGCTGGTGAGTTGATTTGTATATTCAATACTTCGTTGGTTTTGCTTATCCTAAATGTAGAAAACTGCAACAATCCTTGGACACTGGGCATGAAGATAACACACCTTGAATTAGAGAATTTATTTTACCAACAATATTTCTAAGATGACCAATTTTGCTGATAATTCTGTTTCTTGATATCCAGGAACAGAATTAAATATGACTTAGAATTCTAAAAATCTATGAAATAGTTCTAATTATTGCATTTTTAATGCTTATTTTTGACCTACAATATCTGCTTTAAAATAAGAATGTCTCTGCTCTCTTAAATTATTATGACCTTTCCAATGTCTTGTCTTTTATTTTTTTGAGATTGGGTCTGACTCTGTTGTCAGGCTGGAGTGCAGTGGTGTAATCTTGCCTCACTGCAACCTCTGCCTCCCAGGTTCAGGCAATTCTACTGCTTCAGTATCCCAAATAGCTGTGAATACAGGCACACACCACTATGCCCAGTTACTTTTTGTATTTTCATTAGAAATTGGTTTTCACCATGTTGTCTAGGATGATCTCGATCCCCTGATCTTGTGATCCACCCACCTCGGCCTTCCAAAGTGCTAGGATTATAGGCATGAGCCACCACGCCTGGCTTCTAATCACTTTTAAGGCATAGATATTGTCATAAGTTGATCAGAAATGTACTTAAGAAATGTGTAACTCACACACTAATTTAGAAAATAAAGCAACATGGAGTAACTTCTTATGAATTACATACTACATAACAATTATTTTCAATTCCTAACTATAAATAATTTTGGAAAGAAGTACAAAAAGTTTTAAAGCTTCATTCAAAATAATTTGGTATAAATAAAAAATTATATCTTCATTATTATAATTTCTAAATCTGAAAACCACAAAAATTAAGAAAAATAAAAACCCACAACTGGATAAAAACTCAATAGAAAATCAAATTAAAGATGTCTAAAAGTACATATTCTAAAATTAGTAACTGCTTTAAAAACAGAATTAATAGTTTAAGAATAAATTAACAGAAGACTGAACACTTCAAATAAACATACCATAATAATGTGATCCAGAAATAATAGAATTATTTGTAAAACTTGACCAAAAATATTATTCACAATAGTTCAACCCATAAGTCGTCAAAATAGGCATTAACTGTAACTTCTTATTGAATATTTGCTTAAAAGTTAACATGGCAAATAAGTGATGCCAAATAATAATTTTTGAGTAAAAATATATTTTAAAAGTACTGTTATACTCTTAAGAAAAAATAATTAATTTCACTTAATGAATTTTGCTGCAAAAATTGTTTCCCAAATAATAAAAATGTTTATATTATTTTGATAAAACACTTATTTTTATATGACTCAGTTTAAATATTTTGGGGCTAGAGATTAAGATATCAAATTTTGAAACATCCTGTATTCAGATCTTTACATAGGTCAACAGAAAATCTATTTGAGTTCAGATTATCTGAAGTGATATTCCTCATTTGGAATAATTTATTAACTTTCTTAGAGTTTTGGGGTACTATTTGTTTCATCTGATTATTTTGTGAAACTACTCTAGAAACATGATATTCAGATGAGTATCTTAGATACTGGTATTCTAGAAACAAAATATTCATATGAAGCCAAATATATTAAAATAAAAAGAAACTCGAATTGCATTTCTCTTAAGGATTTTAATATAAGACCTCTGTAAGTCAATGCTAGAATATAACTAAATAAGAATTGTGGTGAACTGATATGGTTTGGCTCTGTGTCCCCACCCAAATCTCATCTCAAATTATAATACCTATGTGTATGGGAGAGGGGCCTGGTGGGAGGTGACTGAATCATGGGGGTGGACTTCCTCCTTGCTGTTCTCACCGTAATGAGTGATTTCTCACAAGCCTGATGTTTTAAAAGTGTGTGGCAGTTCCCTCTTTTCTATATATATCCTGCCACCACATAAGATGTGCCTTGCTTCCCCTTTGCCTTCTGCCATGATTGTAAGTTTCCTGAGGCCTCCTGACCCATGCAAAACTGTGAGTCAATTAATCCTTTTTTTAAATATAAATTACCCAGTCTCAGATAGTTCTTTATAGCAGTATGAAAAAAGACCAACACAGAAAACTGGTACCAGAAGAGTTTGGCACTGCTATCAACATACCTTCAAATGTGGAAGCAACTTTGGAACTGGGTAATGAGCAGAAGTTGGAGCAGTTTGGAGGGCTCAGAAGAAGAGAGGAATATGCAGCAAAGTTTGGAATTTTCTAGAGACTTGTTGAGTGGTCTGACCAAAATTCTTTGGTCAAACAAAGATATGGACTGTGAAGTCCAGGCTGAGGTGGTATCAGATGGAGATTAGGAACTTATTGGGAACTGGAGTAAAGGTCCCTCTTGCTATGTTTTAGTCATGAGACTGGTGGCATTTTGCCCCTGCCCTAGAAATCTGTAGAACTTTAACTTGAGAGAGATGATTTAGAGTATCTAATGGAAGAAATTTCTAAGCAGCAAAGTGTTCAGGATGTGTCCTAGCTGTTTCTAAAAGCACAAAGTCAGGTACATTCACTAATAGGTGGTCTGAAAGTGGAACTTATATTTGAAAAAAGTAGCAGATCATAAAAGTTTGGAAAATTTGCAGCCCAGCCATGTGGTAGGAAAAAAAAAGAAACATTTTCTGGGGAGAAATTGAAGGCTGCAGAAATTTGCATAAGCAATTAGGAGCTGAATATTAATCACCAAGACAATGGAGAAGATGTCTTCAGTGCATTTCAGAGGCCTTTATGGCAGCCCCTCCCATCACAGGCCTGGAAGCATAGAAAGAAAAACTGGTTTCACGGGCTAGGCCCAGAGCCCCAGTCTTCTGCACCACCTCAGGACATGACACCCTGTGTCCCAGCCACCCTAGCTCCAGCTTTGGCTAAAAGGGGACAAGTATAGCTTAGGCCATTTCTTCAAAGGGTTCAAGCCTGTAAACCTTAGCTGTTTCAATGTGGTGTTGGGCCCATGTGTTTTCTGTGCAGAAGACAAGAGTTGAGATTTAGGAGTGTATTCCTAGATTTCAGAGGACGTATAGAAATGCCTGGATGTCTAGGAAGAAGTCTGCTGCAGGGGCAGAGCCCTCATGAAGAATATCTACTAGGAAAGTGTGGAGAAGAAATATCGGGTTGGAGCCCCCAACACCGAGTTTCCCGTGGGGCACTGCCTAGTGGAGCTGTGAGAAGAGAGTCACCATCCTCCAGATCTCAGAATGATATATCTACTGACATCTTGCATTGTGTACCTGGAAAAGGTGGAGGCACTCAACATCAGTCCATGAAAGCAGCTGTGGGGGAGAGGGTGCAGAGCCACAGGGCAGAGCTGTACCAGACCTTGGGAGCCTACCCCTTGCATCAGTGTGCCCTGGCTGAGACATGGAATCAAAGGAGATTAATCTGGAGCTTTAAGACTTCCTGACTACCCTGTTGTTTCAGACTTGCATGGGGCTTGAGGCCCCTTTGTTTTGGACAATTTCTACTTTTTGAAATGGGAGCAGGCACCCAATGTCTCTGCCCTCATTGTATCTTGGAAGTAACTTAATCATTTTTGATTTCATAGACTCATAGGCAGAAGAAACTTGCTTGATTCACATGAGACTTTGGACATGGACTTTTGAGTTAATGGTGAGTTAATTGCATCTCAAATTGTAATTCCATGTTGGGGGAGGGGCCCAGCTAGGGGTATTTGAATCATGAGGGCAGACCTCCCACTTGCTATTCTCATGATAGTTAGTGAGTTCTCATTAGAGCTAATCATTTAAAAGTGTGCAGTATTTCCCCTTCTCTCTTTCCTGCAACCACATAAGAGGTGCCTGTTTCCCCTTCACCTTCCACCATAATTCTAAGTTTCCTGAGGCCTTCCCAGCTATGTGGAACTGTGAGTCAATTAAATCCCTTTTCTTTATAAATTACCCAGTTTCAGGTAGTTCTTTATAGCAGTGTTAAAGCAGGCTTAGACATGAATCAATCTGTCTTGCATATTTTGAAGAATAAAATGAAAATGCAGAATGATAGTGGAGCAAATAATTAAGAAAAGATGCAACAATTTCAGATTTGGGTGAATTGAAACCACATTCATCAATAAAACTTATTAGTAGAGCCAATTTCGTCTAAAATATTACATGGTAATTTTTAAATAATATTTTTCTAAAACCCATGAAATTGTTAGGTATTTGTATTATGCAAATATTAAAATGCAAATACAGACCCTCTTTTATGATATTCATTCTTAAACATTGAAAAATAAGAAGAAACATTTTCCTATGAAAATTGCTCTGGAATTTTCTGAAAGGTGATCGCAGCTGTTTGCAACTGCCACTAATTCAAGTTTTCCTTTAAAACAATGTCCTCTATTAATTTCTGGATGTACTGTATAAGCAATGTAGTTACTGATTTAACAGAATGCTTTCTTTTTAGCATACAAAATTTATACACAAAATGTTTGAAATTTTCCTTTCTCATTTTCCAAAGACTACAGGAATTTAAGTACATATTTAATCTTTTTTGTCATCAGTTCACTCAAACATGCATCTTCTTTTTCTTCAGATCTTATTACTACATATAATACATAAGGTCTATGGGTGTGTGCTTAGTATTGGACTAGGGAAAAGTAGCGTTTTCTTAGACTACTTCCAGACAAAGGAGAGTTGTTTTCATAGTACTTAGAATTATAGTCAACCCCTACAATAAAGACAATTATATTTGCTGAGAATATATTTTATTGGCAGCAGTTTCATAGAGCCATATGGGTAGCTTTATTTTCTTCTTGGCTTCAGCTACATTTGTTTCCCTTTTCCCCATAAGATTGCCTTAGATGTCTTACTTATAATATTTTAAGCAGTCTCAAGTCCACTGAGCTATTGCAACACTACAGCCTTGACAATAACTAAAAGTTTTTCACCTTGGAATGGTAGGTAAGTGTGAATATGTATTCATGATCTAATGAATCTATAATCATGTTTATGTACCAGCTGTTTGCTTTTTCTCAGCTGCAGTGAATTTTTTCTTGCTTTTTATTAACTTTCTTGGAAAAAGAAAAGAAAAAATTCACAGGCTGTGAGAAGAGTCTTTTGATAAATATAAAGTTCTGACATAATAACTTTTCAAATATATATTCACCATGATGAAACTCAATATTCTGTGTTTACAAAATACATCTATGATATTTATTTTAATATTCTAACTTACCTTAGATAGAAAATTTAGTAAGTATACAATATGTGACTACAAATAAAACTGATCATCATAAGATGCATTAATCATCTTGTTTTTTCTGTCACATCTCACAAAGCCTTCGTAGATCAATCTTGCTTCAACAGGTTCTATATTTTCTTTACTCTATTTTCCACTGAGTCTACTTCTCTCATTTTCGGATCTCAACATAATAGTTTCATAAAACTCCTAATGTCTTAGTCGAATTTGCCAAAGATGCTGAATAAATACATTAAATGTCTTCAGAATTTAAATGGCTTGGAAAATAAAAAGAGGATGGTAATTCTTTAGTCAGCTATTCTGAAGATTAGGAAAAAATCGTATAACCTTTAAACTGAAACCATATGACACTTATATGCTAGTTATTAGCTACATGTAGATATAGTTAAAATTTGCTCATATTCCCGTCTAGCCCACGTATTGTGGAAATATCATCTACTTAACCCAGGTTTCAGTAAATTCTTGAATCCTAACATTTTCATGGCTGCCTCAGCCTATAAAATTATAATGACTTAATCAAGAAATCCAGTCTCATCAAGAATATTGTGAATACAATAGATGGCCCTTATTATTTCACAGGTGTGATATAGTGTACATCAAATAACTATCTCCTTGTTTCCCTGGTAAGTAAAATACTCCTCTAAATCCAACATCGAAAATAAGAAGTGGTTCTAAGTTCTTCATTAATTAATTATTTAACAAGTGCTCATGAATACCTGCTAAGAGAGAGACTTTACTAGATCCTGAGAATTTAGCTGTAAAAACAGAATAGTGAATTATTTTTCCTTATGAGATTATGTAATCTACTGCATAGTTGCAATGAGCAGATTAATAACAATTTTCTTTAGCTGGAGCACATGCTGGAAACATTATCATCTACCCAAATAACTTCTTTTACAAAAAACAAATATCATTAGCTTATGATTACATAATTTTCTTTATTTTGTTACAAATATTATGAAGAGAGAAGGGTTGATAATATTGAATATTTGGCAAATTGTTCATTGATTTGGTTATTCTTATTTTAAACTAATTTATTAATGCAGTTAGTTTTCTAAATGCATAATCTAAATTTCTTGATTGTGTAATATATTTATACAATTCTCATTTTTAAATCGACAGGAATTTAAAATTACAGCTGCAGTGTATAATGAATATTCAATTATTAGTATTTGCATTCTAATAGTCTAATTTTATTTAAATTTCTAAATATTTTCTTAGAACAGAGTTCTACAGAGGAAATTTAAAAATATTTAACAATGCTAATTTGCTATAAAATATAATTTTTAATTGTGGTTCTATTAGAATTGTATAGTGATGCCTATTTTATCACTTGTAGCCTCTTATTTATATCATAATTTAACATTTTTGTCTAACTTGAACAAAAATAAGAATCGCTGGTAATTTTTAAAATTTAGAAATTATTTGATTGCTGGTATGAATAAGCATATTTTTGGATGCTATAAAATGTATTTATTATTCAGCATATTACCTTTACTGTTATTATCAATGCAATATATTCACATTTTTAAAAAGAAAAAAAAATAGCATTAAGAAAAAGGAGACACTTCCCCCACCATCATCATCCACCAATTCCTACTACTGTTTCCCAGGCAAGCTCCCTTGACTCTCTTAGGTCATTCTTCTGTCACTTACCACTACATAAATACTTAATATGCTTTCTCACATATGTTTAATTTATGAATTTCAGATAATAGCTATTATGTTACTCTGACAATATATGAGAACTTTGCTCATTTATTTGAACTTACACCCAAACATCTTCCCACCATATGTATAGCCCTGTTTTAATTACTCTATCTGCTGCATTGATTTTTAATAGTCTGGCAAGCATATTCTATTAATTATCACTTGACTTCCTATTGACGAAGGCACTATAAACCTTACCCTCTCCTAAGGTGCTTCCACCTCTTGATAGCTGCAATCTCTACTATAATGCTGTATTTTCCAGGTTAATGATTTACATTCTGTCCTTTAAACACTGCATGGCAATATCCTTAGTTTTCATCTAAAGGTAGGAAAACGTAATCAAGAGTTTACATTATTATATGTGTGCAGAAGTTTTCACTATGAAACATAGCAATGCAATTTAGAAATAAGCCTTATATACTATTTTAATGTAATAATTTAGATTATTTTTTTATGAAATACATGCCTTTATAATAACCAATTATTTTCACAAACTGTCTAACTAATGAAATCCTGCTGAGTCTTCTTAATTGGCTAGAATTTACCTCTCTTCACCTTCAAGGTTTCTGCTCCACTGTGGTTTTGTATTATTAGCCAATCACCTGCCATTCTGTGGAGCATTTCTAGCATGGAACTGCTCTTTATGGGACCCCCGTCTTCCCTTTGCTCAGTTTCTTTCTTCCATTGCTGCAACATATCCTTACAACTTCCCTGCAACAGATTTGTAGGATGTGAATGTTTGGGTCCATTTAAGTCTTGAATAATGCACTTGTTTTACTCATACAGTTGATTGATCAATTTGTTATGTATAGTATTTTAAGTTGTAATAGTGATGAAAGTACCTAACATTTATTGAGTACTTGCTATTTTCTAGGTACTATCCTAATTGTCTCACATGTGTTTATGCATTTAACCTTCAAAACCACCTCATGGATTGGGTCCTGTTATTGTTAGGAGTATATGAACTCTAAATGCAAAGTTTCAGTAACTCAATGAAAGTCACACAGCTAATAAATGGGGCATTCAAACACTGGCAGTGTCCTTCCAGAAACACACCTGCTAAGCATTATACTTGATTGTTTCTGCTTTTAGAAGACTTAGTACCCATCCCAGGCAGAGGTGGGTAAGGGAAAGCTGAAAAGAGAACTTCACTTGAATGGGCTGTTCCCTGACAATGGCCATAAAAATGTATGTGTTCATATGGCCAGGTATTTCTGCATGATTTGAAAAAGTAATATATATACATATATATAGATATAGATATAGATATAGATATATGACCTATATTTAAAATATATGTTCAAGATCATATATTTAAGACATATATGTATTTCTACTCTCTTAATATGTTTTAAACTTCATTGTAAATCTGACAAAAACAAAAAACATGCGTTCTCCAATAAAAATCACAGTAAGGAAATCTCATGCTCTAAAAGACATGAAGAAGCTCTAAAATGAGAAAAACTAAACCCTAGTATATCGGTAATTAAACCAATTCAAACAGAAGTGCATATAACCAAATATGCTACAGATTTTAATTCTACTTTGCACATAGTATAAACCCGTAAGATATTTGATGTGGGTGAGTTAAATGGTCAAATTTTCATACTTTGCAAGTATAATAAAGATTAAATATTGTAAAAAATAAATAATAAATTAATATTTATTGCTAACTGAAATAGGCCAAAACCTCAAATAAAGCAATGTAAATGGGACTGGAGAGGAAAAACAAAGAAAAAACAGTTTTAGTCCCATTGCACAGATAGATACAACAGCAATTAATAGAATGAATAAAGACAGATGAGGTGTCAGGAAAGTCAGTAAGTTACATAAGCTTCCTACTTGATTAACTAAGTGAACAGTTGTGTTGTTTTGCAAAATATAACACTGGAAGGAGCAGTCAGTTTGAGAGAAAAAGCAATGTATTCATTTTTGTCATGGATTATCAGAGGTTTGTACTGACAGAGATATACACCCCATTTTTCTAAATTCTCTGTAACCCTCTCCTTTCTTTGATAGAGCCAGAGGAGTTGATTTGGCAGCACAAACCAACTTATTTTCCATCAACATAGTTAATTCATACATATGTTTTCTGACCCAAGGTGTAAAGTTTTTTTTAAACTATACTATACAATCTTGCCAGAGCAGATTCAATTTGGGAAAAGAAATGTTTCTTTTATCCAAATTTAGCTTTCTTCTCTCTGTTCGTCTATTTTTATTAATACTTCTAAGCCCTCAATGTTCTTTCTCAAAGTTTAGAATTTATAATAAAAGAGATTAAATGCCAAAATATTTACTGTAGCTTGTTAAGATGGTGCTGAGAATAATTTCTATAATATTTTCAGTGTTTTCTTATTTTTACTGGAAGTTTCTCTCTCTTTCTCCATTGACATTTTTAAGATCTTCTGTTAGTCTTTGACATTCTACAGGTTTTTGCAATATGTTTGAGTATACTTTAGATTTCTATCTTGTGTGAAATATGTTCTTCTTGTGTCTAAGGGTTTATAATTTCCATCAATTTTTAGTTATTAACACTTGAGAGAATTTAATAGCTCATATTTGTTTTTTCTAATTTCTTTTCCTGAAACTTTTCCAAAGTTCTTCACTTTTGTTCTTATCATTGTCTAAATTTTTTTGTGCATATTTCTGCATTCTCAACACTTTTCAAATCTATTTTACAACCTACCTATTTCCTTTAAATTGAGTGTCATCTGATATTTAAACTTAATATTCATTAAAAATAATGTGGTAGAAAAGAATCAAAATGACAAAATTAAATTGTTTTAACAAATATATACACTTTTGTAAATACAACCACAATTAATATATAAAATATTTATCATCTCAAATTTCCCTTTTCCCATCTGCAGTGACTCTCATGCCTGACCGAAGGCCACCACTATTCTGCTTGAGTTGTCTTCTCTCTAGTTTAATATAAATGATTCATAGCTGTATGTTCATTTGTGTGTGGATTGTTTTTATTCAGAAGGATGATTTTCAAGTCTGTCTATGTTGTTGCAAATATCAGTAACAGATTTCTTTGTATCTCAGAGTAGTGTTCCATTATAGAAATATTTGTTTAACTATTTGTTAGTTAATGGACATGTACATTCTAACTGCTATAAAAGCTGGTGTAAATCTTTGAGTTAATATATGTTTTCATTTTTCTTAGGGAAATATGTGGAAATTGACCTGCTGTGCAATAAAATAAGTGCATTTTAAATTTCCCGAGAAACTTCCAAACTGCTTTTCAAACTGACAATGTCATTTTACATTAAATCATCAAAGTATTGGTCCCAGTGACTCTGAATCCCGCCATCGTTGAGTATTTTTGGTCTTTTTAACTGTGCCTTTTCTAGTGGATATGTAGTGACATCACATAATGGTTTTAATTCTTATTTCTTTCATAGATAATGACTAATATATACCTTTAAAGACAATGTACATCGTTAAAGGTATATATCAGCTATTTGAATAGTCTTTTGTGAACTTCACTTCAGATATTTTACACTTTTAAAAATGGAACTATGTTTGTCTTATTGAGTTGTAATAGTTATTTATATATTCCAGAGGACTGGTAAGTCCTTGTCAATACTTTGTATTAATAATATTTTCTTTCTGTCTGTGGCTTGGCTTTTAATTTTCTTCTGGTGTATTTTGAAGAGCTCCTTTAAGCATTGAAGCTGTTTTACCTGTTAATGATTTGTACTGTTTTGTGCCCAGTCCCCCAAATCCTTGCTTTATAGAAGGTCACAAAAATTTTGTCCTACCTTCCATTATAGACATTTTACAGTTTAACATTTTAAGTTGTGATCTAAGATCCATTTTGAGTTAATTACTATATATGCTGCAAGGTGAAGGTCAAGGATTTTCTATTTTTTATTGTGGACATAAGCATATGTTCCACCGCTCTTGGCTGAAAATGCTGTTTTTATCCACTTTATCAACTTGGTTCTGTCCCTTTTGTCATATCAAACATATGGGTTTTTCTCTTTTATTTAGCATGAATTAGTATTTTGTGAATCTCCATCAAAGGTATCTTTGAGGCCTGGATGTAATTACTTCTAAAGAGGAATTTCTTGAGTATCTCTTAGTTGCTCGGGGATGCTTTCAAATCATAAACACTTTATATAAAATTAATTAATTTCCCAGACTGCCTATGTTTTGTTAATTCAAATCCAAACGTGATTGAAGATAGAATTGTGTTTACAAATTCCAGTGCCTATGCTGAAACAGAAATACATTATTTGGCACTGCCTTTTGCAGGCAGTTGTACTTCCAATAGTGCATACTGTAATTGATAGTGTATCTCTGTATTAGTCTGGGTTGTCTGGAGACTCAGAATATTTATTCTGTGTGTGTGAATCAGAATTTTATATTATGTGTGTGTGTGTGTGTGTGTGTGTGTGTATGTATATAAATACAGTTACAATATAATTTATTCTGTATACATAACAGACTGTATATATAATTTAAACACACTACACACACACACACACACACACACACACACTGTTCCAGAGAAAAGTAAAAGAGAATTCAGCCTGAAACACAAATTAGTGAGTCTATATAATTTTTACTTCCATACAAAGCCATCACAATTCACAACATAATAAAGAAAAAAGATTGTTAATTGTATTTTCAAATGCAAGCAAGTGTACCAAATAAATATATCTTTACTAGCGATTTTGTATCTTAAATTTGATATTGGTAATACACTTTCATGATTATTATGCTTCATTTGTATACTTGAATATTTTTATAGTAAGTATTTAAAAAAATGGTGAAACAATTAGAGTTTTTGGCAAGGACTTGCCATGGCCACCTCTGTATCTCTCACACAGGAGGGACATTCATACTTGATAATACATCTCCATGGCTGCCTTTGATAGAATGTGGTGAATCATTCAATTCCGAGAAAGTAAATTCATGCACTGAATTCAGAAAATCTATTGTTTTCTTTTTCTTCTTATTTCTTTCCTTTTTTTCTGAGAAACTTTTGTTAAGAAGGTATTCTCAGTGGAAAAGTGTCCTTTGCTGTGCTGGGTCACACTGAGTTTGAAAAACTAAAAGAAATCATGCCTTCTAAATTGTAGTGACTCATCCAACATTCTATTATGGCCATACCATCTGTGACATACATTCGCTTTTAATATTTGACCAGTGATTAAAGTAAGCTGAGGATCAAGTAAAGCACTATTCAAATATTAAAAGCTTAGGTATATGTAGATCAACTAACAACCTTATTAAAATATAGATTGTGATGCAGGTCTTAAAAGATGCCTGAGATTCAGTATTTCTTTCTTTCTTTTTTTTTTTTTTTGAGATGGAGTCTCTCTGTGATGCCAGGCTGGAGTGCAATGGCACGATCTTGGCTCACTGCAACTTCTGCCTCACGGATTCAAGCAATTCTCCTGCCCCAGCCTCCCAAGTAGCTGAGACTACAGGTGAGTGCCACCATGCCTAGCTAATTTTTGTATTTTTTGGTAGAGTAAGGGTTTCACCAGGATGGTCTCAATCTCTCCACCTTGTGATCCGCCCACCTTGGCCTTCCAAAGTGTTGGGGTTACAGGCGTGATTTCTAATAAGCTCCCAGCTGAAGTCATACTGCTGTTGTGAGGACCACCTTTTTAAGAGAAATGTCCTAGACATGTTATTGACAAAGAAGTAAATGCACAAGAAATATTGTCAAAGCTCACTACGTGGTGGAATAAAATCTAAGTCATCCTTTAGTGTGAACTGTAATTCAAAAATATTCTTGAAGTTTACTCACAATCAATGAGAGTATAGGAAGCATGGTTTATTGATTATACTTCTCTTTTAAACTTTATATAAAATAAATTCTCCTAATTAAATTATTTTTCTAGAAATTAAGTACATAAATCTGTCTTTTTATAGTACCAAAATTTGTCAATTTTTAGTCATAACAATATTTCTACAATAATCTATAATTATAGATGATTTTGAAACTTACATTGGCCTTAGATTCTCTCTTTTTAATAACATTTGACCTGTACTCTAAGAATTCAGTGTTTTGAAATTAAACTTATAATATTTATTTTTATTTTATTTATTTTATTTTGAGCTGGAGTCTTGCACTGTCACCCAGGCTGGAGTGCAGGGGCACGATCTCCACTCACTGCAACCTCTGCCTCCCAGGTTCAAGAGATTCTCCTGCCTCAGCTTCCTGAGTAGCCAGGATTACAGGCACCTGCCACCATGCCCAGCTAATTTTTTGTATTTTTAGTAGAGATGGGGTTTCACTATGTTGGCTAAGCTGGTCTTGAACTCCTGACCTGGCTATCTCTCCACCTTGGCCTCTCAAAGTGCTGGGATTACAGGTGTGAGCCACCACACCTGCCTTATTATTACCTTAATAGCCATTATAAAAAACACATTATTTTCGAAATATATTTTAACTTTTGCTTAGTGTATAGAAAGTTCTAGAGAATATTGCCATACACCCTATATCATCACACTAATAAGATAATTCTAGATATTATACAAAATCATAGTTTTTCTTGAGCCTACCAGGGAGTTAAAGTCACGAATCATGCAATTAGCCTGAAATTTCAAAAAGAATAGATACAACATGAGTAGAGGCCTAGTTTACTTAACTGGAAGCAGGATGAAGACAAGACCACTATATTAGATTTTAAAAAGATTCAACTATTTTTTTATTTAAAAAATTAATATTATATTTGACTGACAAATTATAATTATACATATTTATGAGATATAATGTGAGTACTATATTTCAACAAATTATAATCAAATACATTTATGTAATATAGCATGATACATTGCGTATATATTTTTTGCTATATGTATAAAATGTGCAGTGAGGGAATAAAACAACATTTCTGTCACCATTTTTTATGGTTAGACACTGGAAATTTATTCTCTTAGTTATTTTGAGCATACAATGTATTCCTTTGTTTTTTTTTTGCAAGATGCAGTTTTGCTTTTTTTGCCTTTGCTGGCATGCAGTGGCACAATCTTGGCTCACTGCAACCTCTACCTCCCAGGTTCAAGCAATTCTGCCTCAGCCTCCCATTTAGCTGGGATTACAGGCGCATGCCACTGCGCCTGGCTAATTTTGTATATTTAGTGGACACGGGGTTTCACCATGTTAACCAGGCTGGTCTCGAACTCCTGACCTCAGGTGATCCACCCACTTTGTCCTCAAAGTGCTGGAATTACAGGCATGAGCCACTGTGCCTGATCTACAATGTATTTTTTTTTCCTTTTTTTGAGATGGAGTCTCCTCTGTCACCAAGGCTGGAGTGCAGTGGCATGATCTTGGGTCACCGCAACCTCTGGGTCCCAGATTCAAGCAATTCTCCTGCCTCAGCCTCCCAAGTAGCTGGGATTACAGGCATGTGCCACCATACCTGACTAAATATGTATTTGCAGTAGAGATAGGGTTTCTCCATATTGGTCAGGCTGGTCTCAAACTCCCGGTGATCTCCCAGTGATTTCACTCAAAAGGTGATCTGCCTGCCTCAGCCCCCCAAAAGTTCAGGAATTACAGGCATGAACCACTGCACCAGGCCTACAATATATTCTTAATGACTACAATCCTCTGCTTTGCAACAGATCTCAAAACCTAATCCTCCTGTTTATCTGAAATTTGTATCCTTTGATCAACAACTCCCCATTCCCCTGCCCACAGCCTCTAGTAACCATCATTCTACTTTGTCCTTCTAGTTCAACTTTTTTAGATTCCATATATGATTGAGATCATGCAGTTACTTGTCTTCTTGTTTCTGGCTTATGATGTCCTCCAGATCGATCCATGTTGTTGCAAATAACAGAATCCTTTAAAAAAATTCTGTTTTATTATACTTTAAGTTCTGGGGTACATGTGCAGATTGTGCAGATTTGTTACATAGGAATACACATCCCATGGTGGTTTGCTGCATCCATCACCTACATTAGGTATTTATCCTAATGTTATCCCTCCCCTAGGCCCCCCACCCCAACAGGCCCCAGTGTGTGATGTTCTCCTCCCTGTGTCCATATGTTTTCATTGTGCAACATCCACTTATAAGTGAGAACATGCAGTGTTTGGTTTTCTGTTCTTGTGTTAGTTTGCTGAGAATGATGGCTTACAGCTTCATCCATGTCCCTGCAAAGGACATGAACTCATCTTTTTTTATGGTCACATAGTATTCCATGGTGTAATGTGCCACATTTTCTTCATTCAGTCTATCATTAATGAGCATTTGGATTGGTTTCATGTCTTTGCTATTGTGAATAGTGCTGCACTGAGTATATGTGTGCATGTATCTTTATAATAAAATGATTTATAATCCTTTGGTTATACACCCTGTAATGGGATTGCTAGGTCAAATGATATTTCTATTTCTAGATCCTTGAGGAATCACAACACTGTCTTCCACAATGGTTGAACTAATTTACATTCCCACCAACAGTGTAAAAGCATTCCTCTTTCTCCACATCCTCTCTGGCATGTGTTGTCTCCAGATTTTTTAATGATTGCCATTCTAACTGGCAGGAGATGGTATTTCAATGTGGTTTTTATTTGCATTTCTCTAAAGACCAGTGATGATGAGCTTTTTTCATATGTTTGTTGGCTACATGAATGTCCTCTTTTGAAAACGGTCTGTTCAGATCCTTTGCCCATTTTTTGATCGGGTTGTTTTTTTTTTCTTGTAAATTTGTTTAAACTCTTTGTAGATTCTGGATATTAGTCCTTTGTCAGATGGGTAGGTTGCAAAATTTTTTTCCCATTCTCTTGGTTGCCTATTCACTCTGATGATAGTTTCTTTTGCTGTGCAGAAGCTCTTTAGTTTAATTAGATCTCATTTGTCTATTTTGGCTTTTGTTGCCATTGCTTTTGATGTTTCAGTCATGAAGTCCTTGTCCATGCCTATGTCCTGCATGGTATTGCCTAGGTTTTCTTCTAGGGTTTATGGTGTTAGGTCTTAATGTTTAAATCTTTAATCCATCTCGAGTTAATTTTTGTATAAGGTGTAAGGAAGAGATCCAGTTTCAGCTTTCTGCATAAGGCTAGCCAGATTTCCCAACACCATTTATTAAATAGGAAATTCTTTCCCCATTGCTTGTTTTTGTCAGGTTTGTCAAAGATCAGATGGTTGTAGATGTGTGGTGTCATTTCTGAGGTCTCTGGTCTGTTCCATTCATCTATTGCTCTGTTTTTGTACCAGTGCCATGCAGTTTTGATTACTGTAGCCTTGTAGTATAGTTTGAAGTCAGGTAGGATCATGCCTATGCGGGCTCTTTTTTGGTTCCATATGAAGTTTAAGGTGTTTCTTTCCAATTCAGTGAAGAAAGTCAATGGCAGCTTGATGGGGATAGCATTGAATTATAAATTACTTTGTGCATTATGGTTGTTTTCATGAGGAAAGGGCAGCAAACTTTGTCATGTACCTTCAAAGGACACTAATGAAGTTTTATTATATGTG
>CAUYQU010005018.1:0-18619 GCA_963574635.1 Cheracebus regulus
CCAGCAAACCTGGAAGAAATGGATAAATTCCTGGACACTTGCACTCTACCAAGACTAAAGCAGGAAGAAGTTGAAATCCTGAATAGACCAATAACAAGGACTGAAGTTGAGGCAGCAATCAACAGCCTACCAACCAAAAAAAGTCCAGGTCCAGACAGGTTCAGAGCCGAATTCTACCAGACATACAAAGAGGAGCTGGTTCCATTCTTTCTGAAACTATACCAAATAATACAAAAAGAAGGAATCCTCCCTAACTGATTCTATGAGACCAATATCATCCTGATGCCAAAACTAGCAGAGACTCAACTAAAAAAGAAAACTTCAGGCCAATATCCATGTTGAACATCAACGCAAAAATTTTCAATAAAATACTGGCAAGCCAAATGCAACAGCACATCAAAAAGCTTATTCATCACAATCAAGTAAGCTACATCTTGGGATGCAAGGCTGGTTCAACATGTGCAAGTCCATAAATGTAATTCATCACATAAATGGAACCAAAGACAAAAACCACATAATTATCTCAATAGATGCAGAGAAGACCTTCGACAAAATTCAACAGTCCTTCATGCTAAAAACTCTCAAATAAACTAGGTATCAATGGAATGCATCATAAAATAATAAAAGCCATTTGTGACAAACCTACAGCCAATATCATACTGAATGGGCAAAAGCTGGAAGCATTTCCTTTGAAATTAGGCATGAGATAAGGATGCCCTCTCTCACTACTCCTATTCAGTATAATACTGGAAGTTCTAGCCAGAGCAATCATGCAAGAAAAATAAATACAGTGTATTCAATTAGGAAATGAGAACTGTCTCTATTTGCAGATGGCATGATTGTATATTTAGAAGACCCCATCATCTCAGCCCAAAATCTCCTTAAACTGATAAGCAACTTTAGCAAAGTCTCAGGATTCAAAATCAAAGTGCAGAAATAAAAAGCATTCCTATATACCAGTAACTGACAAACGGAGAACCAAATCAAGAGCAAACTCCCATTCGCAATTGCTACAAAGAGAATAAAATACCTAGGAATACAACTAACAAAGGATGTAAAGGACCTATTCAAGGAGAACTACAAACCACTGCTCAACGAAATAACAGAGGACACAAAGAGATGGAAAAACATTCCATACTCATGGTTAAGAAGAATCAACATTGTGAAAATGGCCACACTGCCCAAAGTAATTTATAGATTCAATGTTATCCCCATCAAGCTACCAATGACCTTCTTCATAGAACTGGAAAAAACCACTTTAAACTTCATATGGAACCAAAAGAGAGCCTGCATAGCCAAGACAATCCTAAGCAAAAAGAACAAAGCCAGAGATATCACACTGTCAGGCTTCAAACTATACTACAAGGCTACAGTAATCAAAACAGCATGGTACTGGTACCAAAACAGAGACAGACCAATGGAACAGAACAGAAGCCCCAGAAGCAACATCACACATCTACAACCATCTGATCTTTGACAAAGCTCACAAAAACAAGCACTGGGGAAAGGACTCCATGTTTAATAAATGGTATTGGGAAAACTGGCTAGCAATGTGCAGAAAGCAGAAACTGGACCTCTTCCTGTCACCTTGCACTGAAATTAACTCCAGATGGATTAAATATTTAAACATAAAACCTAACACTATAAAAACTCTAGAAGGAAACGCAGGCGAAACCATCCAGGACATAGGCATAGGCAAGAACTTCATGACTACAACAACAAAAGCAATGACAACAAAAGCCAAGACAGACAAATGGGATCTAATTAAACTTCAGAACCTCTGTACAGCAAAAGGAACTATCATTAGAGTGAACTGGCAACCAACAGAATGGGAAAAAATTTTTGCAATCTACCAATCTGACAAAGGGGTAATATCCTGAATCTACGAAGAACTAAAACAGATATACAAGAAAAAGCAAACAAATCAATTCAAAAGTGGGCAAAGTTTATGAACAGACACTTTTCAAAAGAAGACATATATGAAGCCCACAAACATGAAAAAATGTTCATCATCAATGGTCATTAGAGAAATGCAAATCTAAACCACATTGAGATATCTCACACCAGTTAGAATGGTGATCATTAAAAAATCTGGAGACAACAGATGCTGGAGAGGATGTGGAGAAATAGTAATACTCTTACACTGTTGGTGGGAGTGTAAATTAGCTCGACCACTGTGGAAGACAGCGTGGCAATTTCTCAAAGAACTAGAAATAGAAATTCCATTTGACCCAGCTATCCCATTACTGGGTATATACCCAAAGGACTGTAAATCATTCTATTATTAAAACACATGCACATGTATGTTCATTGCAGGCCTGTGTACAATAGCAAAGACCTGGAACCACCCAAATACCCATCAGTGGTAGACTAGACAAAATATGGCACATATACACCATGGAATACTATGGACTCTTTCCAGCATATTAGGGGTGTGGTTAATTCCATATGTCCACAGGCCTTACAAAACTGTAAAGCAGACAAGTTGAACAATTTTTGCAAGCTAAAGAAGCAGTTTATGAACTTAAAGCATGTATCAAAACCAGTATCTGACCTGCGTAATTTAGACCCCATATTTACATTTTGAAGATATTTGTATTTTACCAATAATCATTAAAGCAAGATTAAAGTAACGTGTAATTAGAACTTTATTTTTTCCTTTAAAAGTATTTGCTCTAAGCTCTTATTGTTTTTTGTTTTTTGTTTTTTGTTTTGTTTTGGTTTGGTTTTTTTTGAGACAGAGTCTTGCTCTGACATCAGGCTGGAGTGCAGTGGCTCAATCTTGGCTCGCTGCAACCTCCACCTCCTGGGTTCGAGCAATTCTTCCACCTCAGCCTCCTGAGCAGCTGGGACCACAGGCACATGCCACCATGCCTGGCTAATTTTTTTTGTATTTTCAGTAGAGACGGGGTTTCACTATGTTGGCCAGGATGGTCTTGATCTCCTGACCTTGTGATCTGCCTGCCTCAGCCTCCCAAAGTGCTGGGATTACAGGCTAAACTCTTATTTTTAAGTCAATTAATTAGAGCTCTTTTTATATGAACATCACACACATAACACATACAGACAGACAGAAGAGGATCCACTAGTTGTACAAATATTCATTTGCCAGTCTCCTAATTGGATTTTTGGTCTCAGGCTGGAGCCCTTCAAGAAACAAGGCTAGGAAAGCGTGTGGTTTAACAGAGCCTTAGATTTTGAGAGGTATCCATCCACTTTTAATTCCTGGGGTTCCATGAGGAAAACAGAGATTTTTTCCCAAATGGGGTCTGTGACACCTTCTCTGTTTTTCCCAAACAGTACCAGGCTACTAGAGGTTATCTTAGGGCCTCTAATGTGTACATTAAGAGTGGCAAGATGAAATGGAGACAAATAATTTAGTCAATTGAGAAAACAAACAAAAACCCTTTTTCCAGCAAAACAAGATCTAAGAAGAGAAAAAACAAAACAAAAAACCATGAAGGTCATTTAAATATACCCATAGCTTGAATATCCACTTTTAAGTAAGCTGAATGTTAACCATAGCACAATTTTAAAAAATCCTTTTAAATCCCTTATTACTGGACTTTAGCCACACCAAGCAGCCAAAATTTCTGGCTTTTAAACTTTACCGCAGGTAACCTCACAGGTGAAACCACCAAGCCTCAGTTAAGGTTATGACTTAACCATGAGTGTCTAAGGTACTTTCAAGGAAGTGGTAAAGCAGTTTTTACAAAACCCAGAATTTTTAAAGGTAACTCAGAAGAAGGAAGATTTAAGAAAGGAAGCTACAAGTTTTTCATGGAGCGGAAGAGGACCAGCAAATTGTAAGAGCCACACAGATATTAATCAGAAAGTACACATTTCCTATGCCAGGATTGAACCTAGGCCACCACTGTAAAATGGCAGAGACCAAAAGAAAGTACCATTGCGTGGTTACAAGGTCAAGCTCCCAAGGAAGTAATACAAGATGGTGATCTCAACCAATTTTTTTTTTTCTTTTTTCTTCAGAGACCTGTAGCAAAGTGTGTTACTGACCGGTTTGCCAGGCTGGCTTTAACGGTGGCCTTATGGGGTCCTAGACCAGCATTCTATCCTAAGGTAACCATCCTTCTGATAGAACCATACAGAAAGACATGCAAAGCACAACAGATTGGCTACAGTCTTAAGACTAGCTTAACAAATCCTTTTTTACTAATCAAAACTTTACAGATGATATAAAAAGTGATTTTTTTTTTCCATTTCTGCAACCAGTTTGCACAGAAATAGGCCAGAAGCCTGAATGTAAGGGCTTTTACCCTTTCACCAGTATGTCAGGCTTTCTGATTCTCTTCTCCCTTGCTGTGGTACCCTTTTGACCCTAGAGCCCTGTAAAGCAGAATCAGACAAAGAGGTTATTTGCATACTGTAAAAGTTGTCTCTCCTCAAGAGATTGTTCAGTTAGATTTGTAAGTTCTTCCTGGTTCATTTTCTAAGCCAAGAAGTTTAGGTTTAGGGAAACTAAACTTTCCCAGTTTGAGAAATGCATCCAAGGGGAAGGTCCTGTGGTACAGAGAGTAGCTGAAGATGGTTGGGTTTTTCTTTTCTTTTCTATCACTTTGTCAGCCTGCAAATTTTCCAAACTTTTATGCTCTGCTTCCTCTTGAACGCTTTGCCGCTTAAAAATTTATTCCACCAGATACTCTAAATCATGTCTGTTAAGTTCAAAGTTTCACAGATCTCTAGGGCAGGGATAAAAATCTACGAGTCTATTTGCTAAAGCACAGCAAGAGTCACCTTTGCTCCAGTTTCCAACAAGTTCATCTCCATCTGAGACCACCTCAACCTAGACTTCACTGTCCATATCACTATCAGCATTTTGGTCAAAGCCATTCGACTCTCTAGGAAGTTCCAAACTTTCCCACATTTTCATGTCTTCTTCTGAGTCCTCTAAACTATTTCAACCTCTGCCTGCTCCAAAGTCACATCCACGTTTTCAGGTATCCTCATAGAAGCACTGAACTCTATGGGTACCAATATACTCTATTAGTTTGTTCTCATGATGCTATGAAGAAATACCTGAGACTGGGTAATTTATAAAGGAAAGAGGCTTAAATGATTCACAGTTCTGCAGGGCTGGAGATGTCTCAAAAAACTTACAATCATGACAGAAGGGAAAGCAAACATATCCTTCTTTATATGGAGGCAGGAAGGAGAATAATGAGTGAAGGGTGGAGGAGGCGTTTTTTATAGAAAACCATCAGATCTCATAAGAACTCACTATCATGAGAACAGCATGAGGGTAACCACCCCCATGATTCAAATGTCTGCCCCTGGTCCCTCCCATGACATGTGGGGATTATGGGGACTACAATTCAAGATGAGATTTGGGTGGGGACACTGCCAAGCTGTATCAGCTGTGTTAACTCCTAACATGGTGGTGAGAAAAAAAAAAAAAAAAAAACAGCAAAAGTGCTGGGTGGGGGAGAGAGGATGTCTCTTGCTTTTATGCAAATAGGCTTCTTCAACAGGAGGGAAAAAAAAACTTTTAATCGTTGCCTCCTCCCTACCTCTAAGAATATACAGAAACCACATTATTCTGAATTACATTTTTAGTGACTGGGCCAAGTGCCAATTCCACCCAGTAATATCTCTGTAGTTTCTACAACACCCCCAATATTGTACATAAAGAAGAGACAGGTTCCACAAAAAAGAAGGAAAATGCCTTAGAAAAGACAGGATTGGAACAAAGCCAACATTCTCATCCCCAAAGGGCAATGGGGTGTGGGTGGCAGCCTCCTCTGCAGCCATATCGTTCATTCTTAAGTGGCTAACAAAGATTTGATGCTCCATCTGTTTTCAGAAAACATCTGAGGACAAGAAAGCTCAGGAATGAAAGTGAAAGAGGATTTGGGTCCACATTTACTCACCCTTCCTCAGATCCTTCACAAGCTCCTGGAAAATGACATAGGCTTTTACTTGGTCATTTTGCCAGCTGGGGACCTCTGGCTGGCAACATTCCCACCTGAGTCTCACTCAGGCATGCTACCTGCTGCAGGAGGTCCCCCACCCTCTTGGCCCCCCCAGGCTGAGTCTGGCTTGCACCCAGACTCAGCCCACAGCTGTGCTGGGTGTGCCTTAAGTCACCTGTGCCATAGCTTGTACCCATGTTCAGTGGATCCCGAGTTCTTGTCTGGCCTCTAAGAAGAATAAGGATACACTAACAATTAGAGTAAGGATGGCAGAAAATAGTTTTACTGAGTGACAGAACGGCTTTCAACAGAGAGGGGAACTGGGGGTGGTCCCCTATCCCTGTAGTTAGGTGATTTATTTCTCAGTGTGGCTGAGTCTGGGGCTTTTATCCCTGATTTAGTCTCTATTTAAAGAGAGCCAACATAGATAATTCAGGTGATTTCTTATTTAATTTTATAAGAAAATATGTTCATTTATATGTTTTTCAGTTGAAATGGTTACATGGCCAATTCAATTAAAGCGATTATACTTGTCATATGTGAATACAACATTAATATTAAGCTTAGTTATCATCAACCAGCAACAAAAGAAATAAGAACCACATATAATGGCCCTTTAAAGAAATCTGAATATGACATTATAAGCATTTGCTAGTATATGATATGGTAGATAATGGTTCTACTAGAAACCAGATCCCTAATGTGACTTCAAAGAGCTTCTGCACAGTGGTTGAATCTAGATTGCCAGATGCTCTGTTCCCCAGACGCTCTAGGGACTGCTAATGGAGAAGAAAAAATTGGATGCTGCCAATTATTACCTAGAGTCACGGCCCCTAAAAGCAGTATTTTCCTCTACTATAAAATTGTTGTACTTTTAAAAATACTTCTAAAATTATAAAAATTATCAACTTGATAGAACTTGGAAGGGAAATCAGCCCTTAAAAACATAATGCTTTAAAAAAATGTAATTTTGGACAATAAAACAAGTTTTTGTTTAGTTTCATATCTCTTTTAAAGCTCTCTCCTTTAAATTAAAATATATGCAACCTATAGTCAAATGAATATTTGACTAACAAATATATGTGAACTTCTATCATATGACACCACTCAGTAGAGTATTCATTGGCTCCTCATAGCCTTCATAACATATCATAGACGTCTTTGAAGTATATTTATGTGGGAGAGTGGGAGGTGTCAAGGGAAGACATGCAGCCTAGGATACATCCTGACAGGATGGGCAAGAGTCAAAGACACAGCCCCAGAATTTACTCCTAGTCGAACTTTCCTCCTCATTATAAGCCTCTTCAATACCACTTTCCTCTCACCCACCCTTTATTCAAGTAGAACTGCCAATGCTTGCTTTCTACTCAAATGCTTATTTGAAGGTATATGCCAAGGCTACAATTTCCTGGTCTGGGATAATACGAAAAGAGTATCTAAAAATCTCATAACATGTCCTGTCCCTCTGCAGAGGGAGAAAGTTATAAAACCACCTATGAAACAGAACAGAGGGAATCTCAAAGGTCATGTCCCCATGGATATGTTCACGTGAGGTCAGAAGCTAGGGAGTACAACTTTATCTGGAGCACAGAGTATATATAGCTTCTGGCCTCTTATTCAGCTATCTGCCAATAACATCTTGTGTCCTATTTTTAAAATTTGCCGTTCACTTTTGATTATATAAGGTTTAATTATATACATATATATTATATATGTATATATATTATATATGTTATATATATGTATATATATGTTATAGATTACATATCTGTATTAATACATATATGTAATATATAAACGTTCTATTGATGTATTGATGTATTAAACGTTCTATTGATATATCTGTATTAATACATATCTGTATTAATACAGATATGTAATATATAAACGTTCTATTGATGTAACTAATTGCAACAATCTAAGTGGCTTTAAAAAAAAAACCAGTTTTATTATTTAGCAGTTCCGTAGGTCAGAACTCCATTCTCATTGGGAAAAAATCAAAGTTTTGACAGGCAAAGCTGTATTTCTTTTCGAACGCTCTAACGGACAATCTGTCCCACTGTCTTTTTCAGTGTCTAGAGGTCATCTGCATTCCTTGGCTCCTGGCTCCCTTCTTCTTTCTTCAAAGCCAGCAAGGTTGCACTTCTCTGACCTTTTTCTATCAACACATCTCTCTCTCTTTGATTACAACAGGGAAGTGTTACCTGTTTCGAAGGATTTCTGTGATTACATTGGACTCACCCAGATAATCCCAAAATAAACTTTCCATTTCAGTGTCTTTAATCTTAATCACGTGTGCAAAGTCACTTTTACCATGTAAAGTAGCATATCCACAAGTTTGAAGGATCGGCTTCTGGACATCTTTGGAAGTCAGTATTCTAATATACATAATATCATAACATATATGTTTATATGATTATATTTCTATTATGAATTTATATATATATGTTCATATATACTCTCATTTATATGTACTCATCTATGTGTGTATATAATGTGAATATATACATTTATATGTGTGTGTGTGAATATTTGCATATGACAAATTTAAAATGGTAAGGATACCAACGTAGAATGAGGACAAGGACTCAGTGCTAACCGTTTCTTGACTGACATTTTCCATACATAATCTTTTGCATTTTCAAAACAACCCAGCAGGTTAGATGACATTGTCCAAAGTCAGCAGATAAAGAAACGTGGTTGCAGAGAAGTCTAGTAATTTACCCTAATTCACACAGTTTTTAAGTGTCCCTCTCAAAATTTAGACACAACCTATATTCTACTACCAAGGCCAATTTAAAATTAAGAAGTATGATTTAGAGGAAGCTATATTACTAACATGCAAAATTTTAAAACAATAATTTTTAGATCAGATAATTTACATCAAAGTCTGATCAGAAAGACAAACCTGGCATATTCATGACTGCTTCTCCTAGAAACCTTCTCTCAGTAAAAGGCACCACAGTGTGGTATTGGACAATCAGGAATCTCATTGTCTTTTTGATGTCCCCTCCCCTTTTCCCTCACTACCATTTATAGTCAAAACATCACCATGTTCTTCTTTCCCTTTCTTTTACCTATCTCTCAATCTCATCTATTACCATTGCCACACCCTTAGTGTACAGGAGATCATTTGGTGGTTGACTTTAAAAGCCTTCTAACTGGTTCTCTGCCTCCTGTATTGCTCACCTCACACCTGCCATCCATTTTACATTCTTACAGAGTGAGTCCTTTAAAATGTACATCTTAGCCTGAAGCTCTTTTGAATAAAGCCCTTGAAATTCTCTCATTTCCCCCATTGCTTTTAAGATAAGAACAAACTTAATTTGCAAGACCTGCCTAGTTGGCTTCTGTTTTCTTCATCAATTTATCTCCCATAACCATCCCATACCTCTTTTACTCCTTCACACAATTTTATCTTGAGTTTCTTTCCTTTCCTAAAACACTCACACACACCTACACATACACACACACACACACACACACACACACACACCCCTCTTATCTGGTCTTTCTCATAATCTGTCCCACTGGAAAATTCTCATCTAAAGTGTTCGTTTGGGGTGGGTGTGGTGGCTCATGCCTGTAATCCCGGCATTTTGGGAGGCTGAGGTGGGCAGATCACCTGAGGTCATTATTTCGAGACCAGCCTGGCCAACATGGTGAAACCCCGTCTCTACTAAAAACACAAAAATTAGCCGGACCATGGTGGCAAGTGCCTGTAATCCCAGCTACTTGGGAGGCTGAGGCAGGAGAATTGCTTAAACCTGGGAGGCAGAGGTTGCAGTGAGTTGAGATCATGCTACTACACTCCAGCCAGGGCAACAAGAGCAAAACTCCTCCAAGAAAGAGAGAAAGAGAGAAAGAGAGAGAGAGAAGAAAGAAAGAAAGAAAAAGAAAGAAAAAATGTTCATTTAGATGAGTTTTGCACATCCTCTGAAAAGCCTTCCCCGAATTTCCAAGTCTGAATTAGTTACTCTCATATGTACTCTCATATGTACACTCACAGCATCTTTACCCTAAAATTTGCTTGTCTGTTTACAGGTTTTATCTCACCCCACAATTAGACGCTACCTTAGAGGACAGATGTCATGTTCTTAAATATTTGCAATTTTAAAAATTACATCTTTACCTTTTTCCAAGATCATAATTACATATGCATCTTAGAATAGTTTTTACCTGTAGTCTCCATTTTAAAGTAAGATACTAGTATAATTTATAAATTTCCATAGATAAGACAAATAATACCAAAAAGAAGTTACTAATTTTTAATAAAGTTACATTACAGTGTATAAAAATTTTAGATTAAAAGTCTAAATATTCTAGTTTCTACAATAAATGTTTATATTTTGATATCTGTGTCCATGCAGTCAACGAATGACTCCGCAATCATTTTATACATTATACTTCCCATAAATAACTTTGAAATTATTTTTTCTTCCAAAAATATGAATAATTAGAAGTAGTTTTTATGCATACACACATAAAATTGAAACTAAAATCATTAAAAATAGGAATTTTGGTCTAATTCAACCACTTTCTGGAGCTAAATCAAAAAGATGTCAAACTTAACCACACCTTTTTTTTCTCTTCCGTGTGGTATGTAAGAGAAGGGAAGCTAATCAAACCAATGTTTTATACTGAAATTATGTTTCTAAAACAAGTAACTAAGTTAACGGATTTAACAAAATAATTTTGTATCAAAACAATTGGTCTTTCAACGGACTGCTTTATGTTTGGTTTGTTTTTGAGTCATTAAACACATGCTGATTGACCGTAATAACAATCAAATCAACAAAACAGCTGCCAATGTTAGTTTTAGGCTTAATGTATCTCTTTTTAGCCTATTTAAATTCACCACACCTATTGATGAACTGAAAATTTGGTTCTTGGATTTTGACAATGAAAATACATTCTAATATTAAGGTTGGTTGACTAATTGTAATGAAACTCAGTGCTTGCCTTAGGGCAATAGCAAGGTTACCATAAGGAGACAAAACTAGGTATGTAGAATACATGACCAAAATTAAAGAATGCATCCATTTGACAGACCTGGTGCATTTACTGTTAGCTGCTAAAACCTCCACTTCAGATGTCCTTTTATCACACTTTTGTGTATATGATTGTGACAGCCAACACTGAAGGAAAAAATGGTAGGAGAAAAACATGGCAATGTTGAAAAATATCATGGAGAGAAGATTTTTGCAACACAGAAATAATCTTGTAAACAAGAGCTTTTTTTACTCAAAAGATAAATTTTAAATTGAAGAGAACCATAATAAAAAGAAAACCCTAATGCAATGTCATTTCTCATTGTTGTCGAAGTGACAACATAGAGTTCTATTTAGAACTGGTTACAGAGGGATGTTGCTATAATCAAAACACAACTTCCTGAACTTCTAACTTCTTTCTCATTATGTAAAAGATACGGATAGATTGTTATATTTTCTATGAAGTTAATTCTTCTCCCATGCTTTTTGGCACCGGAAAAGATCGTGATGTTTCCCTGAAAATTCTACAAGACTTTTTAAAGAAAGCATTTTATAATAATGTTTTAAAATTTCATTTTCATACATCATATTTCATCTGACACTAATGAGGGTTGGTTAGTCGGTGATTTAGTTAGGGTTTTCCAGAGTTAGATCCTGAGAAGAGAATCTGGGGTGCAGGTCAGGAAAAAAGAGGAAGCTAAGCAATTTTACAATATCGGAAGCAAAAAAAAAGATAGAGGGTAGCTTTAATCTCATCTGCAAGGAAATTTTAGAGTATAAATTATGCTTCAAAATTCTGCTGACCTGAGATAAAAGATCTGAGATTTCATATTTTTACTGCCTTCAGACATTGGCTAGGGGCTCCAAGAGGAATGTAATATTTCAGGTAACTCTGTTTCCTCCCATTTGCAGGCAAAATAGGTTTCAGTGGCCCAAGGACAGTCCTTTACTAGCTGTTGGAAGCAAAAGCACATAAAAACTGGGAAGGTTTGGAAGGGATTCATAAAAACAGTAGGAAAAAAAAGGTGACCCAAAGGCATATGAGCAGAACACACACACACAAACACACACTGTACACCGCAGTCAGGTTTTACCATCTCATTTTCAAAGACAAGAAAACTGAAGTTAAGCAAGGAAATGTGATTTATATATAGTCACGCACAGGTAAAGGTGCAAAACTGAGATTACATATGACCCTAGCTATAAATCCTATGTTGTTCTTGCTGTTGTTTCCCCATTACATCATACTATATGATAATGTTATTTTCATAATTAACATATAACCTTAGAATAAAATATAACCTGATACTTTGTTGCACTGTACACATTTTTGATTACTTTGAATATTTTATTTCTCTTTGTGTAAGTAGTTTAATATCCAATTAAGCCAGAGGTCACAAACATAGGGTTCTGGCAGATAATGTAAATCAATTAATCGGGCCAGCTGAGAGAGACAATAAAGAACGGTGAACCCCCTAGAGAGTTGCTGCCTGTCTAAAGGAGGCAGCCATTTCTCAGTCCCAGGTTATTGTTTCAGCCAGAAAATAAAGATCTGGTATGGCCAGACCGTCTGTTTTCTGATTTTTCCAAGTTCAGCCAGAAATCAGAATATTTTATGTATAGTCCCCTAATCTTTAAATACTGGCAACTGACCCATTGTTTTAACTGGAAGCCAGTTTTGTATATGTTACACACACATATGCTTTCCTTCTCTCTCTTCCTTTCTCTTTCTCTCTCTCTCTTTTTCAGAAACATTTCTGTTGCAGGTGAGGTACTATTTTGTTCTTCAGGTATACACTAGCATAGTTGGTGCAGTTGAACTTTAGAAGTCCCTCCTTTTAAGTCATTTAAGTTAAAACAATTTTCAAACCACGATGCTGGTCAAAAAACATGTAGTGAACAAGGTTTAGTTTGTGGTCCCTGAACTAAGTTAATGCCTGCCTGAAATAAACATTTTATTCAATTCAATCATAAGTGATAGTTTATTTTCAAAGTACATGAGGCCTCCTGTGTGTGTGTGTGTGTGTGTGTGTGTGTGTGTATGTGTGTGTGGTTCTGACTCTTGGACTGAACTGCAAATGAAAACAAAGGGAGAATTCAAAATTCTTCAATATTCCTGCAAACTCTGTCAAAGTGAATCTTCTGTGTCTACAACAGTGACTTAGAATCTCATGATACCCAATGTCCTTTTTAGTAAAATTTTGTATAGTACCACCACTGTTATCATGGAATAAAATTTATAAAATACTATTGCATATTAACACACACAAATTCTAATAATATTAACCCCAAACCATTAAGAAGAAAGAACAGAAACATTAAGAAGAAAGAACAGAAAACTAACTTATAATTGAATTATTTGCACATCTCTGTCTAAAGGCTTAGGCATGACTATACTAGAAGATTTAATTAGTCATATTCTTGCCCCTATAAAATGACTACCTATATATGTATGTATGTGTATATATATATATATATATATATATAGAAGAACAATCAGGATTTTGGTATGGATGATCTAAATTTTAAAAATGTATAGTTCTCAATAAAATATTTTCCAAATTAAAAAATAATTTTGGATATAAACTTTAAAAAATAAAGCACATTATTCTCCTCCTTTATACAAATGTCAAGTGTCTGAGAAATACAACATACATAAAAAATGGATACAGGTTTCTGGGTTTGTGTGCAAAATAAGTTAGGTTCTGGGCTCAAATATTAAAAGTTTTTAATCTATGTGAAGGACCACTGAGACATTTGGAAGTCATGTAAAGCAGGGTCCCCAACCTTTTTGGGCACCAGGGACAGATTTTGTGGAAGACAATTTTGCCACAACAGGGGCTGGGACGGGGAAGATGGTTTAAGCCCATTACATATATCATCAGATTCTCATGAGAAGAATACAACCTCAATTCCTCACTTTCACAGTTCACGATAGGGTTCATACTCCTATGAGAATCTGATGTCTCCTCTCATCTGACAGGAGAGGGAGCTCAGCTTCACTGGCTCACCTGTTGCTCACCTTCTATTGTGCTGCCCAGTTCCTAACAGGTCACATACCCATACTGGTCTGTGTTCTAGGAGTTGGGGACCTCTGGTGCAGAGCCTGAGAAAAATTCTTTACCATGATGTCTCTTGCTTTGAAGGGATTCTAGCATCCCTCATCCCTACTTGCCTATTAAATGCTGGAGCATCCCAATTATTGTGATAACTCAGAGTTTCAGTACTTTCCTATTGAGAACCAGAGATCTAATGTCATCATGAAGACAGAAGCCAAATGAGTAACACGGAATGTTAAGGAAAATAGGTCTCATATCTCTCAAATGACAACTAACACGGTACCTGGGAGAGCACAGTTTGGAAATCAAGATCAGCTGAGGCCAGCTTTTCCCCTGCTGGAGCCTGGGTGACTGGAAAGCTTGGTCCCAAGACTTGTTCCCACAGCCCCACATACCGGCCGTGGCAGTCTGTGACCAGAGTGCTTCTTCAGGTCTAACCCTGACCCATCTTTCCTCAGTGGGTGGGGCTTCCCTGCAGGAACTCCAATAACTCCAGCCAGAGGCTCAGGACAGAATTTGGATCTCCCTGGGCCTGAGCCTCTAGCAAGAGGGGTAGCCTCAGTCTCTGCTGACTGGCAGTTCTGAGGAATCTGAGCATCCCAGACAAGTGAGCTTCCCCTCAGTGAAACACATCCTCTCCACCAAGGGACAAAGTGCTTCATTAAATGGATCCTGCTCCCTGTGCCACTCAACTGGGTGAGACCCTCCAACAGGGGTCGTCAGACACCCTATAGAGGGGTGATAGTACTGGCATCAAGTTAGTGTCCCTCAAGGTTGAAGTTCCCAGTAAAAGGAGCAGGCACCATCTTGACTGCTCTCCAGCCTCCTTGAGTGACATCTCCAGGCATGGGAGTGAATCAGATTAATAGAGCCTGTAGTGAACCCCTAGCAAACTGCAGCAGCCGTACAGAAGAGGGGCCTGATTATTAAAAGAAAAGCAGAAAGTGACAACAATAACATCATCATGAACAACAACAAGAAGTCCCCCACAAAAAGCCCATCCAAGGGTCAGCAGCCTCAAAGACCAAAAATGACAAACTGACAAAGATGAGAAAGAATCATTGAAAAAAAAATGCTGAAAACCCAAAAGGCCAGAGTGCCTCTTCTCCTCCAAATGATTGCAACGTCTCTCCATCAAGGTCACAGAACTAGACGGAGGATCAGATGGACAAATTGACAGAAGTAGGCTACAGAAGATAGGTAATTAAAAATTATCATGAGCTAAAGGAGCATGTTCTAACTCAATGCAAAGAAGCCAAATACCTTAATAAAAGGTTAGAGAAATTGCTAACTAGAATAAACAGTTTAGAGAGGAATATAAACGACCTGATAGAGTTGAAAAACACAGCACAAGAACTTCGTGAAGCATACACAAGTATCAACTGCCAAATAGACCAAGCAGAAGAAAGAATATCACAGCTTGAAAACCACCTTACTGAAATAAGACATGCAGACTGGAACAGCAAATAAAGAAGGAAAAGGAATGCACAAAGCCTCCAAGAAATATGGGACTTCATAAAAGGAAACAACCTATGGTTGACTGGAGTAACAGAAGGAGATGGGGAGAATGGAAACAAGCTAGAAAACAAACTTCAGGATATTATCCAGGAGAACTTCCCCAACCTGGTAAGACAAGCCAACATATAAATTCAGGAAAATTCAGAGAACAGCATTAAGATATTCCATGAGAAGATCAACCCCAAGACATATGATCATCAGATTTGCTAAGGACAAGATGAAGAAAAAACTGTTAAGCGCAGCCAGAGAGAAGGAACAGGTCACCTAAAAAAGAAAGCCCATCAGACTAATAGCAGACCTGTCAGCAGAAACTCTACAAGCCAGAAGCGATTGGGGGCCAATATTCAATATTCTTTAAAAAAAAGAATTTTTCAACCCAGAATTCCATATCCAGCCAAACTAAGCTTCATAAGCCAAGGAGAAATAAAATCCTTTACAGAAAAGCAAATGCTGGAGGATTTTGTTATTACCAGGACTTCCCTACAAGAGCTCCTGAAAGAGGCACTAAATATGGAAAGAAAAAACTAGCACCAGCCACTGAAAAAAACACACCAAAATATAAAGACCAATGACACTGAAGAAACTGCATCAACTAGTGTACGAAATAACGAAATAGCATCATGATGACAGGATCAAATTTACATATAATAATACTAACCTTTAATGTAAATGGGCTAAATGCCCCAATTAAAAGACAAAGACTGGCAAATTGGATAGGGTCAAGACCCATCAGTGTTCTATATTCAGGAGACCCATCTTATGTGCAAAGACGCACAGAGGCTCAAAATAAAGGGATGGAGGAAAAAATCTACCAACCAAATGGAAAGAGAATAAAAGCAGGGGTTGCAATCTTCGTCTCTGACAAAAAACTTTAAACCAACAAAGGTAAAAAAAAGATGAAGAAAGGCATTACATAATGTCAAAGGGAACAATTCAACAAGAAGCACTAACTATTCTGAATATATATGCACCCACACAAGGGCACCCAGATTCATAAAACAATTTCTTAGAGACCTAGACTTTGTAGGTCTCTAAGACCTACACCAAATCAACATAATATGCATACTTCTTAGTGCCACATGGCACTTATTCTAAAATCGACCACATAATTGGAAGTAAAATACTTCTCAGTAAGTGCAATGAAAATGAAATCGTAACAGTCTCTCAGACTACAGTGAAAAAATATTAGAACTCAGGATTAAGAAATTCACTCAAAACCACACAATTTCATGGAAATGAAACAACCTGCTTCTGAATGACTTTTGGGCAAACAATGAAATTAAGGCAGAAATCAAGAAGTTCTTTGAAACCAATGAGAACAAAGAGACAATGTACCAGAATCTCTGGGACACAGCTAAAGCAGTATTAAGAGAGAAATTTATAGTACTAAATGCCCACATCAGAAACCTGACACCCTAATATCACAATTAAATGAGCTAGAGAGGCATCAGCAAATGACTCCAAAAGCTAGAAGAGCACAAGAAATAACTAAGGTCAGAGAAGAATTGAATGAGATAGAGACATGAAAAAACCTCCAAAAAAAATCAGTGAATCCAGGAGCTATTTTTTTTTGAAAATATTAATAAAATAGACACTAGTTAGATTAATAGAGAAGAATCAAATAAATGCAATAAAAAATGATAAAGCAGATATCATCACTGACCCCACTGAAATAAAAACTATCATCAGAAAATATTATAAACACCTCTATGCAAATAAACTAGCAAATCTAGAAGAAATGGATAAACTCTTGGACACATACACCCTCCCAAGACTAAATCACAAAGAAGTCGAATCCCCAAATAGACCAATAACAAGTTCTGAAATTGAGGCAGTAATTAATAACCTACTAACCAAAAACAGCCTGGGACCAGATGGATTCACAGCTGAAATCTACAGGAAGAACAAAGAGAAGCTGGCACCATTCCTTCTAAAACTATTCCAAACAATTGAAAAAGAAGGACTCCTAACGCACTTTATGACACCAGCATTATCCTGATACCACAACTAAGAAAAGACAAAACAAAAACAAAAATAAAACTTCAGACCAATATCCCTGATGAACCTTTATACAGAAATCCTCAGTAAAATACTGATAAACTGAATCCAGCAGCACATCAAAAAATTATCCACTGTGATCAACTCAGTTTCAACCCTGGGATATAAGGGCTGGTTCAACATACGCAAATCAATAAACAAAATTCATCACATAAACAGATCCAAAGACAAATACCACAAGGTTATCTCAATAGATGCAGAAAAGGCCCTTGATAAAATTCAACATCCCTTCCTTTAAAAACTCTCAATAAACTAAGTATTGATGGAAAATATCTCAAAATAATAACAGCTATTTATGAAAAACTCACAGCCAATAACATATTCAATGGGCAAAAGCTGGAACCATTCTCTTTGAAAACCATTATCAGAGAAGTATGCCCTCTCTTACCACTTCTATTCAACATAGTATTGGAAGTTCTGGCCAGGGCAATCAGGCAAAAGAAATAAATAAAGTTTATTCAGATAGGAAGAGAGGAAGTGAAATTGTCTCTGTTTGCAGGCAACATAATTTTATATTTAGAAAACCCCATCATCTCAGACCAAAAACTTCTCTAACTGATAAGCAACTTCAGCAAAGTCTCAGGACACAAAATCAATGTACATAAATCAGAAGCATTCCTTTATACCAACAATAGGCAAACAGAGGGCCAAATCATGAATGAACTCTCATTCACAATTTCTACAAAGAGAATAAAATATTTAGGAATACAGCTAGCAAAGGATGTGAAGAACTTCTTCAAAAAGAGCTACAAATCACTGCTCAAGGAAATAAGAGAGGCCACAACAAATAAAAAAATATTCCATGCTCATGGCTAGGAAGAATCAATATCATGAAAATGAGCAAACTGCCCAATTTATAGATTCAATGCTATTCCCATCAAACTATTATTGATATTCTTCCTAGAATTAGAAAAAACTATTTTAAATTTCATATGGAATGAAGGATGGCACATAGCAAAGACAATCCTAAGCAAAAAGAACAAAGCTGGAGGCATTAGGCTACCTGCCTTCAAACTATATTACAAGGCTACATTAACCAAAATAGCATGGTGCTGGTAGCAAA
>CAUYQU010005019.1:0-120296 GCA_963574635.1 Cheracebus regulus
GCCCCAGCAACACATCTTTTAATGTCTCAAGTTGCATTGTGATGGTCACAGGAGCTGTCCTGCACCTTGAACATGTGGCCATGAACAAGACTAGCTCCTTGCTCTGGTGGGGCCTTCATTCCAGTGAGGCACAAATGCAAAGCACACTCAGGCAATGTGGCTGTTACTGAGCAACTTTGTCCTTAGGTGCATTTGGAAGGCTCTGGGACTGGGTGCCCATGCTCAACTTCAGGGCACCCTGGCAGAAAGAAGAGTGGTGCATATATATTAATGCCCACATTACTCTATTTCCTTAAGTTCATCAAAAAAGGTTCCAATGAGGTGCTGTCTTTCTGCAAATGAAAATGAGTTGAGGCCGGGCACAGTGGCTCATGCCTATAATCCCAGCACTTTGGGAGGCTGAGGTGGGCAAATCACCTGAGGACAGGAGTTCAAGACTAGCCTGACCAACATGGAGAAACCCCGTCTCTACTAAAAATACAAAATTAGCCAGGCATAGTGGCGCATGCCTGTAATCCCAGCTACTCAGGAGGCTGAAGCAGAATCACTTGAAACCAGGAGGCAGAGGTTGCTGTGAGCCGAGATCGTGCCATTGCACTCTAGCGTGGACGACAAGAGCAAAACTGTCTCCAAAAAAGAAAAAGAAAATGTGACCCACCCTCCATTTGTGGTTCTCATGATACCATCTTCCTTCTGCTTAATTAACGGGATAGCATTATCCCGTGAGACAGGGCCTTTTTTTTTTTTTTCTTTCCCTGAGACATTGTCTCGCTCTGTTGCCCAGGCAGTGCAGTGGTGCGGTCTCGGCTCACTGCAACCTGCCTCCCAAGGTTCAAGTGATTCTCCTGCCTCAACATCCTGAGTAGCTGGGAATATAGGCGCCTGCAACCACACTCGGCTAATTTTTTGTAGTTTTAGTAGAGATGGTGGTGTTTCACCATGTTGGCCAGGTTGCTCTCAAACTCCTAACTTTGTAGTCCACCTGCCTCAGCTTCCCAAAGTGCCAGGATTACAGGTGTAAGCCACTGCCATTTTTTTTATTTTTATTTTTGGAGACAGAGCCTCTATCTGTCACCAGGCTGGAGTGCAGTGGCATGATCTCAGCTCACTGCAACCTCTAACTTCCTGGTTCAAGCGATTCTCCTGCCTCAGACTCCTGAGTAGCTGGGATTACAAGAATGTGCCACTACGCCCAGCTAATTTTTGTATTTTTAGTAGAGATGGGTTTCACCATATTGGTCAAGATGGTCTCGATCTCCTGAACCCAAGTGATCCACCTGCCTTGGCCTCCCAAAGTGCTGGGATTATAGGTGTGAGCCACTGCGCCCGGCCAGGACAGTTCCTTTCTATCCCTGTGAGGCACAATATCTCTGTCATAGATTGGGTTCCTGGTGTGGGAAAAGGGTAAAACAAACGCTCATTCCTGGGTCTGCTCATTGGACAAGCTGGCTGGGCAAGTAACAGCATCCACATCTGGTGGGACATGGGTGTTGGCAGACCCCAACCGAGAGAGCCTGCACCCTTCCAGAGGACATCGCCTTCACTACTGCACTGGCTCCCCCTGCAAAGGCCTGCACAGGGACCTAAACCAGCTCAGGCCTTAGGGAAGCCAATAGGGGAAGTGTGGCTGCTTGTTCTGCCTCCTGCCCATCCAAGTCAGCTCACCATAATATTCCAAGTAGTCTTCCCCTTGCTAGAATCAGAGGACAGGCCGACCTAAAAACCAACTCAGTGTGCAGCTTTTCAAAGCAATGAATCCGGCAGGCTTTTGACATAATGTTCTCTGAAGTTGATTTTAAACAAAGATACCAAGTATTATTAAATGTATATTTTTAATAAAGCTAATAGTTATTTTACTTATAGGAGCTTTAGAAGTAAGATACAAAATGTAGAGTTCCAGTTTGGAAGCATTGTAACTATACACACAATGTCCTGCTGATGCCCGAGCAAGGCAGCCACACCTGACCATGCAAAGGACACACACATTCACACACGCACACACATGCGCTGTGGCGAGACCCCTCTGCCGAGCGCAGCACCTGGAATTACCAGTGTTCAGAGCAAAGCGGTGCCAGGAACACAGCACCTACATGGAGACCACACAAACAGCTTCACACAGTCTCACAGCCCATGGAGATGCAATTAGAAAACGTCTTCCTTAATAGAGAAAAACAAACTGGAAAGTGACAATTAGCAATGTCACCTGTGCTGGGCATCAAGGACTGACCTCCGTCCAAGGTGAGGCCTATGGGGAGGCACTATTAAAACAAGAGTACTTCAGTATAATAGAACTCGAAATACAGGGTACTGTGGACACATTACTGAAGGAAACAGAAAACTATCTTACAAGTAGAACAGCCACAGACAACTTTAACAGAGATTAGTGTGCACACTGTGACAGCTAACACAGACAAGAGCCACACAGGGTGGATGCAAAGCACGTGCCTGAAAATGTCTATATACAAAACAGTTCTTTGTAAACATGGTGAGGTGAATGCTCAGAACCACGGTGAAAGATCATAAATACAGGCAGCAACGCATCCCCACACAGCACAAAAGACAACACCCAAGGCCTGGTAATAGCCTGACAACACAGTACTAAAAACTCAGGTGGCTGGGCTCAGACACCCTAAGGGTCCTCTAGAATTAGTGTGTATGTGTGTGTGTACATACATATATATATATATTTTTTTATTTTTTGTTTTTTTTTTGTTTTTTTTTTTTTTGAGACGGAAACTCGCTCTGTCGCCCAGGCTGGAGTGCAGTGGTATGATCTCGGCTCACTGCAACCTCTATCTCCTGGGTTTAAGCAATTCTTCTGCCTCAGCCTCCCAGGTAGCTGGGACTACAGGCACGCGCCACCACGCCTGGCTAATTTTTGTATTTTTAGTAGAGATGGGGTTTCACCATATTGGCCAAGCTGGTCTCAAACTTTTGACCTCGTGATCCGCCCGCCTCGGCCTCCCAAAGTGCTGGGATTACAGGCGTGAGCCACCACGCCTGGCCTCTTTTTGGTATTTTTATATATAAATTTACTTATATCTGTAGAAAAATGAGAACATAAATGTGTTATTACAATCTTTTCTGGAAAAGCTTATATGGAGTTAGAAAGAATAAACCATTTATTAGTAGTTAACATATATTAAAATGGTTTAATGATTTAAGAAAATATAAAAAAAATATTAATACTGTCAAACTTTCATACCAGAAAATATTATGGATTTTTCTCAATTAGACTTTTTCAAAGATGAAATATGAAAAATTTAAATAAGTTTTATATAAAGAACTTTCTGTAACCTCAATTAATATACAGTGGGATATGTCTATTCTATATAGATATATTTATTATTTCTCAATTTAAGCACCATTCAATTCTTCTGGATCCATTCTGGCTGGAAAATATCCCTAAATCCACAGGATGTTATCTATTTAATGGCACATGTTAACTGAAAATGAGGTGGATTTTTTTTTTTTTAAGAAAAGACCTTAAATTAATTTCTATCTACATCTTAATTGGTTTGTTTTCTGAGCCAGCTCACAATGTTAATGCAATTTCTAGTGCAGGTGTCTCTGAGTGCCCCTCGACCACACCCCGAGGACTGTGGCAGTGCCCTGGCCATGTGTGGAAGGATCAAAGGGCAGCGGGTGCATCCTGGCTCTGCACATGGACAGCAGCCTGCTGGTTCACCACCACGCACCTTCAGCAGTGCACCTCCAACATGGGTTGCACTATCCTGCTTTCGTAAAGCTGGGAAAGGCCGCACTCCCTGGGTGCTGCTGGGTGGTGAGGAGCTGTCCACCCACAGAAACCCCAGGTGACTGCTTCCAATCACAAATATTCTGTATTTCACCCATTTTGTGTAAGCTTAAATAAAGATAGTGTTAAACAAACCTCCAGCCAGTGTATCTGTTATCTTAAAATATTAAATACATTTTAGGCAGGAGATGTTTTAACTAGAAACCTACATGAAAAAAACAGCTATAAAATACAGTGATTGGTGTGGTCATCACTCAAGGTGTGAAGGAGGGAGAAGAAGAGGGTTTCTGAAAAATAGTCAGTTATGCCCTCAGCTTTCAGGCTTGATGTCTTGCCAACACACAGCAGGACTAAAAACCCAAGAGCTGTGTTTCTTCAAGTGTGGCCATGGCGCCTGCATCAGAGTCACCTGCAGGGCTTACCAGGCATGCAGGTTCCCCAGCACACCCCCAAGGGCCAGACGCCTGTGGCTCCAGCTGGCTCTCCAGGGCTCTGATGCCACCAATATTTGAGAAGCCAGGTTTAAAGGCTTGGAGCTGCCAACTACCCTTGTCCCCAAGGAACCCTCCCTGGGATGAGGTGCACTGGTCCTCTGAGGGGCTGGTGTCAGCTAGGCGGCCCTGGGGTGTGGACACTTGTCCCCACAGCTCCGGGCAGGCAGGCAGGCAGGCTGGCCTGGGGTCAGTACTGGGGCAAGTAGGCTGGCCTGCGTTCAGCCTTCCCAGGGAAGGCCTTGAAGCCCTTGGGTGCTGCCTTGTGTGTTGGTGGGGGTGGGGGCTGTGGTGGGGTCTGCACGTAGGAGAAGGCGGCGGCACTGCAGTCGCTAGTCGCGGCCCACACTGGGGACTGCAGCATCTGCATGGTGTCGTTCCACTGGCTGCCGGGGCTGGTGACTGCATAGAGTGGTGCGCTGGGGTTGGGCAGCGTGCTGGGAAGCGGGGAAGGGTGCTGCCAGGGTGCTTTGGGTGGCCATGTTTTGGTTTTGTTATCCTGAGAGACAGAAGAGAGTTCTTAGTGGCATTTTTGGTAATGTGTCATCTTTTCCCACCTCCCCAGATCCCTGGCCCTTATTCCCACCTAGGAAGCAGGGTGAGAGCCCCACTCACTCCCACAGCCCTGTCCAACAGAGCGCCTTATACTAATAGCCATCTTCTGTGCTTCTATGGTGCAGTATGGTAGTCACTCGCCACATGTGGCTAGTGCAGACTGAGGAATTCTTTTAAAAATATATTTTAGAGGCAGTTTCGCTCTGTCAACCAGGCTGGAATGCAGTGGTGCAATCACAGCTCACTGTAACCTCAAATTCCTGGGTTCAAGCCATCTTCCTGCCTCAGCCTCTTGACCAGCAAGGACTACAGGCATGTGCCACCATGCCTTAGCTAATCTTTTAACTTTTAACTATGTTGCCTGGGCTGGTCATGAACTCTTGGCCTCAAGCCATCCTTCTGCATTGGCCTCCCAAAGCACTAGGATTACATGCATGAGCCACCATGCCTGGCCTGAATTTTTATTTGTATTTAAATTTACGTAGCCATATGTGGTGAATGGCTATCATACTGTATAGCACAGTTGTAAAGCTTCTTGTGGCTCTGAGTCAGCCAAGTTGGCTAATCATTTGCACGAAGTTATTTACCACAAAGAAGACCCCTCATTATTTTGAGGCCCTCTGAAAACTGCAGCTGTAGAAGCTAGCCCAAGTCTATGCCCACAGAGACAGCCTGAATACCTGGTTCACATCCTCCACTGTGGTGAGGAGAGGCGGTGAGGGCAGTGTGCTGGTGTCCTGCTCTCCGCTGCTGTGTTTCCTGAAAGAACCAAGAGCTCAGGGCAGTGATTGCCTGGCTTCCTGCCCAGCCCACCTGCAGGGGCCACAAGAGAGCTAGGCTCCAGCATCTCTAGGCCCTGGTTCTAGGAGGGGAGGAGGCCTGCCTGGGTCCATGGTGTAAAGGGGACTAAGGGGAGCCGGCACTGAACGATGCGCTCCTGCACGGCCAGTGCAGTCAGAGGAGTTGGGTATGGGGGTGGCAGGCAAAGACGGGCACTGGCTTTTCTCAGCTGCTGAGTCCACCTTCTTTGTTGTTTTTTTTTTTTAATTTTTATTTTTTGAGACCGAGTCTCACTCTGTTTCCCAGGCTGGAGTGCAGTGGCTTGATCTCAGCTCACTACAACCACCACCGCCCGGGTTCAAGTGATTCTTGTGCCTCAGCCTCCTGAGTAGCTGCGATTTCAGGCATGCACCACCATACCCAGCTAATTTTTTATTTTTAGCAGAGATGAGGTTTCACCATGTTGGCCAGACTAGTCTCCAACTCTATCTCAGGTGATCTGCCTGCATCAGCCTCCCAAAGTGCTGAGATTACAGGCGTGAGCCACCATGCCTGGCCAGCTTTTGGTTAAATTTATTTAAGAGATACTGTTTCCAAGCACTAGGGATATATGACTTAAAGCCCATTCATTTTACTAATCACATGAAAACATTTGTTACAAGGTTGAATGAAAAAGGCAGGATGTGACCACATCAAAGCCAGCACTCCGGCATGCGGACAACAGTTTCTGCAAAGATGGTGCCAGACGTGACTTAGAAGTCAAATCAGTCATATGTCTGAAAGGGAAGTCTCAAACTCCACCCCCGGCTCAACTTGCTCCTCCTGCAGGCTTTCCACCTCAGTTCATGGCACCCTTCACAGAAGCTCAGGCAGAAAACTTGTGTGTCATCCTTGACTCTTCCCACCTCACCCATACCCCACTGCTAATTCCCCAGCAGTTGCTGCTGCACTTTGTTCAGCTCTGATTATCAGAAGCCTCACTAAGTTCTGAAAATAGAACATCCACCCGTTCTCTGTATTTACAACCCTCAAAGCCTGCTTTATTTTCCTTCAGAGCACCTAACCTAACCTGACATGATTTTTTGTTTTTTGAGACAGCATCTTACTCTGTTGCCCAGGCTAGAGTGGCAAAAATGCAGCTCACTGCAGTCTCAACTTTCCAGGCTCAAGTGATTTTCCCACCTCAGCCTCCCGAGTAGCTGGGACTGCAAGTGTGGACAGAAAACAGCTGAATGTGTGCTAGCGATTGGTCACTGCCACCACCCCCGCTATTCTGTGCAAGTACCCTTCTGTCTTCACCTACCTGCTTCCCATTGCCTATCTGATGCAGCCTGTTCTGTCCTGCAAGACCCATATAACCCGGCCTCCTGCTCTGCTCCACAGCATGGCTTCGAGTGCCTGGGAGGCCTGCATACCCTCCATTCCCACCTGTGGCCCTCAGTCTGCCACCCTGACCTGACCTTGCTTTCTCATATCCACAGCAGTTTCTCTACTTATTTCTAACCAAACTCTCCTCTTAGTTCAGAGCCCATTTTAATTTTTGTGACTACTTTTGAAAACCTTCTTAGGTCTGAATATGCTACATTGCTACTTTTTTCCAACTTTGAAATGCCATCCAGAAGTCATTTTGTCTATCTTTTTTTTTTTTTTTTTTGAGACAGAGTCTCACTCTGTCACCAGGTGCCAGGCTGGAGTGCAGTGGTGTGGTCTCGGCTCACTGCAACATCTACCTCCCGGGTTCAAGCAATTATCCTGTCTCAGCCTCCCGAGTAGCTGGGATTACAGGCACATGCCACCATGCCCAGCTAATTTTTGTATTTTTTAGTAGAGACAGGGTTTCACCATGTTGGCCAGGATGGTCTTGATCTGCCCGCCTCGGCCTCCCAAAGTGCTGGGATTACAGGCGTGAGCCACCGCACCCAGCCTGTCCATCTTTTAATAAAAAGACTGATGGTCAGAGAGGGACAGCCCCTTGTCTGGGGTTGCAGAGCCTGTTGGTGAGTCCAGATTAGAACTTGTAATCAAGGGCCTGCTCTTCCCACAGAAAGGGCCATCCCTGTCTCCCAAATCCTCCCTTGCCTGTCACAGTGGTGGCCCCAGAGGCTGTGCAAGATGAGGCTGGCTCTTCCTTGTGGAAACCGCCTCCTGCAGGTGCTCTTTAGAGGCTTCAGCCAGGCATTGCTGGAAGAGCCCCTCCCCTCTCACACAGGGAGACTGGGGGCAACTGGGCTCCTGGCTTTCCCAGGGAGTGAGCCATGGGTTGCAATTACATGCCCCTCTCTCCCCACCTTGGTTTAGAAATCCCTTCATACCTTCTCTGCTTGACAGCAGCAACGAGGTCAGGCCCTGAAAACATGGAGAACAAGCTGTCCCCATTGGCTGAGGACGTCTCATCACTCGAGCTGGCGGAGTCTCCCTGAGCACCTGACCAGCCACTGTGCAGGCCATCCCTGAAAGCCAGAGAGAGAAGCTGGGCCAGGGCTTCCTGCAGCCCCATGACCCTCCACCCCACCTTCAAAGGACAGTCCTTACCCTGCACTCATCCCATAACCAAACAGTGGTCTCTTGTCTCTCCCTTCTTAAAATGTGAGGTTTTCCTCCTTTCCCTTATTTCAAAAGTAATACATATTCATCACTTCTCTTTATTCCTCTAAGAAGCCTGTGGTTTGCATATGAAATTTGTTTTAGAAAAAACAAGGGAGGGAGAGCATCAGGAAGAATAGCTAAAGGATGCTGGGCTTAATACCTAGGTGATATGATGATCTGTGCAGAAAACCACCATGGCACACGGTTACCTTTGCAACAATCTTGTGCATCCTGCACATATACCCCTGAACTTAAAAATAAAAGTTGAAGGAAAAAAACATTTTAAAAGAAAAAAAAAAAAGCCGGGCATGGTGGCTCATGCCTATAATCTCAGCAGTTTGGGAGGCTGAGGTGGGCGATCACGAGTCAGGAGATCGAGACCAGCTTGGCCAACATGGTGAAACACCGTCTCTACTAAAAAATACAAAAATTAGCTGGGCATGGTGGCTCGTGCCTGTAATCCCAGCTACTTGGGAGACTGAGATAGGAGAATTGCTTGCACCGGGACCCAGGAGGCAGAGGTTGCAGTGAGCTGAGATCACGTCACTGCACTCCAGCCTGGGCTACAGAGCAAGACTCCATCTCAAAAAAAAAAAAAAAAAAAAAAAAGGTAAAAAAAAAATCATTAACAAGTAAAAAACAAAAAGTTGAGATGGTCTTTAGTCATCCAGATTTATTAACCAGTTAGCAATATGGATGTGAAAAATCCCCAGTTGTCTTTATGATAAAAATTCACAATTCTCTCAATATACTAGAATCTAAACCATACACCTTTTCTTTTCGTAGGATATGACAGCATTCCATAAATCACATGGGCTTCATAGCCACACTCATTTTAGTATAAAGCATTTAACTCATAAGCACCATCATGTAAGAGCCTTGTCTAGCGCTGAAGAGTCTGTTTTGAAAATCATGAATGTATACCAATGGCATGTTCACAGGGATACATCACACCAGGTGACATCTAACAGCCCTATGACTCTGACCCCTAAAGATTTAATCCCTTGTCACTCTCTCACTTGGGGGAGTGGAATTGAACTGCCTGAAAGAATGTACACAGGACAAGGAGCCCCCTTCTCACAGGCTCCCCGGCCAGGGACACCTGGGTCTCAAATTTGGCTTCTCTGGAGTAGCCAGCACTCACCCTTCTGTGAAGAACTCGGGGAAAGGCCACGTCCGATGGGTGTCATCCATAGGCGGCCAGTTGCCCCGGGGGTTGCCTGGCCGGCGACCATGCTGGGCCTGCCGCTTCTGCTGCATTGCCTGGCTCACTCCTGCCACGTAGCGTGCAAACTCTGGGTCTGAGCCCACTGCATTGGGACAAAGGAACAAACAGGGATTAGAGACAAACTGGCCTCTTGGTCCTTCCTTAGGCTCTGCTGACATGCTGGTCACATATACAAAAGGTAGTGAGAAGCTGCCAGGCTTGTGCCCCACAGTGTGGGCTGCAGGCTGTACCCAGCACCCTGTTGTGGGGAGATGGGACTTGCAGCACCTAGGGCTGAGGCTGGGGTACAGTGTGTGCTGGGGCTGTCAGGAAGGGCTATACCTCGGACAGAGGCAGGCTAAGTGTGAAAGAAACAAAAAGAGAGAAAAATGGTTTCATTTACCCATGACTAAGACAAATACTAATTACTTTAAAAATTTTAGCCAGACACGGCAACTCACGCCTGTAATCCCAGCACTTTGGGAGGCTGAGGTGGGCAGATCACAAGGTCAGGAGTTCAAAACCAGCCTAGCCAACATGGTGAAACCCCATCTCTACTAAAAATACAAAAATTACCCGGGTGTTGTGGCGGGCGCCTGTAATCCCAGCTCCTCGGGAGGCTGAGGCAGGAAAATTGCTTGAACCCAGGAGGCGGAGGTTGCACTGCACTCCAGCCTGGGTGATATAGCAAGACTCCGTCTCAAAAAAAAAAAAAAAGTTTCCAGCATCAGCCAGGTGCAGTGGCTCACTCCTATAATCCTAACACTTTAGGAGCCTGAGTTAGGTAGGTCGCTTGAGCCTAGAAGTTCGAGACTAGCCTGGCCAACATGGCAAAACCCCATCTCTACAAAAATTAGCAGGGTGTGGGCCGGGCATGGTGACTCCTGCCTGTAATCCCAGCACTTTGGGAGGCTGAGGCAGGTGGATCACGAGGTCAGGAGTTCAAGACCAGCCTGGCCAACATGGTGAAACCGTGTCTCCACTAAAAATACAAAAATTAGCTGGTTGTGGTGGCAGGCGCCTGTAATCCTAGCTACTTGGGAGGCTGAGGCAGGAGAACTGCCTGAACCCAGGCGGCAGAGGATGCAGTCAGCGGAGATTGAGCCACTGCCCTACAGCCTAGGTGACAGAATGAGACTCTGTCTCAAAAAAAAAAAATTAGCTGGGTGTGGTGGCATGTACCTGTAGTCACAGCTACTTGGGAGGCTAAGGTGGGAGGATCACTTGAGCCCAGGAGGTAGAGGCTGCAGTGAGCCAAGACTGCACCATTGTACTCCAATCCAGTCTGAGAGACAGAGCCAGACCCTTTGTTTTTTTTTTTTTTGAGACACAGTCTCACTCTGTCACCAGGCGCCAGGCTGGAGTGCAGTGGCACAACCTCGGCTCACCGCAACCTCCTCCTCCTGGGTTCAACCAATTCTCCTGCCTCAGCCTCCCGAGTAGCTGGGACTACAGGCGCGCCACCATGCCCAGCTAATTTTTTTGTATTTTTAGTAGAGATGGGGTTTCACCATGTTGGCCAGGATGGTCTCGATCTCTGGACCTCGTGATCCACCCGCCTCGGCCTCCCAAAGTGCTGGGATTACAGGCGTGAGCCACAGCGCCCGGCCCAGACCCTATGTTAAAAAAAAAAAGTCCAGTGTCTTGGTGCTCTCTACCTCGAGTCATTAGCCAACAACTTAGAAAATCAGATGACAACTTTGGCCAACTGATAACCTGAAAGTTAACAAAGCATCAAAGCATTGGGGTCAGCCAGATAGAGGATATATGCTGTTTCCACCTGAGCCAAAGTTTGATCTAGTATTTTCCTGGGTATTGGACAGGAGACTTGCTCATTCCGTATGAACATCTTAAGTGTGGCAAATAATAAAATGAAACTTCAGAATGCTGTAAGAGGTGGCTGGAAACATACTGGCAGTGCTGAGGGTATGCAGGCAATACAAACAGGAGAAAAGCACAGATGGCGTTTAGATAAAGTGTCAAACAAAAACATACGGCAGGAAAGCATCTATGAATCACAAATCAAATATGACTCAGCAATGCATTTTTTAGCTTAAAATTAGGGAAGCTACGAGGGGACAATCCCATTATCAGCTTGTTCTTAGAGCACTATCACAAGATGATCTCAGTCAAGCTGTCCTGTCTCCTGACCCCCAACACATAACTGAATTTGTCTATCCAGACAGGGGCAGTAGATGGCGCCCTTTCTAATTCTGTCCAGAGGAGTACCCCTCCTTAATCTGCATCAAGGGCTATGCAGACCTTATGCCCTCTGGGGTAGAAAGCTATACCATGGACCTCAGGGGCAGAAAAGAACACCCAGAAGGAAAACAGTAGGATTTGTAGTCTAAAAACCTAAGAGGTATAGAGGACTCAGAGGTCAAATATGGTAACATTATTTATTTATTTAAAAAATTTGTTTAGAGGCCGGGCGCAGTGCCTCACGCCTGTAATCCCAGCACTTTGGGAGGCTGAAGCGGGCAGATTACGAGGTCAAGAGACCGAGACCATCCTGGCCAACATGGTGAAACCCCGCCTCTACTAAAAATATAAAAATTAGTTGGGCATGGTGGCGTGAGCCTGTAGTCCCAGCTACTAGGGAGGTTGAGGCAGGAGAATTGCTTGAACCTGGGAGGCAGAGGTTGCAGTTAGCTGAGATCACGCTACTGTACTCCAGCCTGGCGCCTGGTGACAGAGTAAGACTCTGTCTCAAAAAAAAAAAAAAAATTGTTTAGAGACAGGGTCTCACTCTGTTGTCCAGGCTGGAGTGCAGTGGCACAATCTCAGCTCATTGGAACCTCTGCCTCCCAGGTTCAAGTAATTCTTGTGCCTAAGCCTCACAAGTGGGTGGGACTACAGGTGTGTGCCACTATGCCTGGTTAATTTTTTTTTTTTTTGAAATGGAGTCTCTCTTAGTTGCCCAGGCTAGAGTGTAATGGCACATTCCTAGCTTACTGCAACCTCTGCCTCGGATTCAAGAGATTCTCCTGCCTCAGCCTCCTGAGTAGCTGGGATTACAGGCATGTGCCACCAAGTCTGGCTTATCTTTTTGTATTTTTAGTAGAGACAGGGTTTCACCATGTTGGCCACGCTGGTCTCGAACTCCTTGACTTCAGGTGATCTGCCCACCTTGGTCTCCTGAAGTGCTGGGATTACAGGTGTGAGAAAATGCACCTGGGCCGCCAGGCTAATTCTTTTTATTTTTGGTAGAGACAGGGTTTCATCATGTTGGCTAGGCTGGTCTTAAACTCTTGGCCTCAAGCAATCTGCCAGCCTCAGCCTCTCAAAGTGCTGAGACTACAGGTGTGAGCCACTATGCCTGGCCTCAAATATGACAGAATACTGAAAAATACTGTTTATACTCTGGATTTAGTTACAAGACAGTCAAAAAATGTACAGACCATTTATGACCAACTGAGAAAACACACTGTGCCCACACTAGTGGGTGGCAGCCTTGCTGTTTCTTAGCAGGGTGGAGGTGTTTACCCTTCTTGTGGCTGAGGGCTGTAGGCACAAGGGTTTCCTACATCCATCCACCCAAGGGGAGCAAGCACCAGACAGCAGGAGCAGTGGCATAAAGAATTTTCAGAAGACACGAACAATGGCTGGGTACGGTGCCTCACACCTGTAATCCCAGCACTGTAGGAGGCTGAGGTGGGTGGGATCACTTGAGGTCAGGAGGTCAAGACCAGCCTGCCCAACATGGCAAAACCCTGTCTCTACAAAAAATATAAAAATTAGCTGGGTGTGGTGGTACGCACCTGTAGTCCCAGCAACTTAGGAGGCTGAGGCAGGAGAATCACCTGAGCCCGGGAGGCAGAGACTGCAGTGAGCGGGGACCACGCCACTGCACTCCAAGCCTGGGTGACAGAGCGAGACTCCGTCTCAAAAATAAAAGAGTGTTAACCCCAGCATTAACTTCCTTCCCATAATGATTAGTGCTGAGGTGTTTCAGCAAGCAATCTCCTCTTCTGGTGGTGATTTACTTGTACAAATATTTGCTATACTTATCTGTAACATTTCATAGTACTCCCCTGTGAATGAGATGTATTTTCTACTTCTGTATGCCTTTTGCTAAATTCATTAGAGAAAAAAGTTTGTATGTGACCAAATTCTCTTGCTAATTTTAGAATTTTTTGAGGGGAGGGGGATTTAAATTCTGTTATTACCAAAAAGATGTTCTGCTTCATCTATCATTTTCCAAAGCTTAAACCACTTACTTCATCTGCTTTTTGTCTTACTGCATTTGCTGTCAAGTCTAAGACAAAGTTACATGCTACAGGTGATAGCAGTTGCCCTTTTCTGAGTCCTGATATTAACTAAAATGATTTTTGTTTCATTATATAAGGCACTATTTTAGCTTTTGGTAGATAGTCTTTATTTATTTACTATTTTTTTTTTCAGATGGAGTCTTCTTCTTCTGCCACACTGGAGTGCAGTGGCATAATCTCAGCTCACTGCAACCTCCGTCTCCCAGATTACAGTTATCCCCCTGCCTCAGCCTCCTGAGTAGCTGGGACTACAGACACGTGCCACCATGCCCGGCTTATTTCTTTTTTTTTTTTTGTATTTTAGTAGACAAGGGATTTCACCATGGCAGGGATGGTCTCGATCTCCTGACCTCATGATCCACCCGCCTCGGCCTCCCAGTGTGGTGGGATTACAGGCATAAGCCACTGCACCCAGCCTATTTACTTATTTTTTAAAGATAGAGTCTCGTTTTATTGCCGGGGCTGGAACACTGCAGCCTCAACCTCCTGGGCTCAAACAGTCTTCCCACCTCAGCCTCCTGAGGAGCTGGGACTACAGGCATGTGCCACCACACTTGGCTAATTTTTTTTTTTTTTTGTAGAGATGGGGGTCTCACTATGTTGGCCAGGCTCTTCTTGAACTCCTGGCTTCATGAAATCCATCTACTTCAGCCTTCCAAAGTGCTGGAATTACCGGCGTAAGACACCACGCCTGCCCAGGTTTTCCACTGCTGGGTATAATTTTGTAACACCTATTTTACTAGGAAAGAATCCATTTTCTGCTGAATTTTCAAATGTATTGCTATTAAGTCTTAGATGGTAATGTTTTAAGGTGCTTTTTTTTTTTTTTTGAGACAGGATCTCTCTCTGTTGTCCTGGCTGGGGTATACTGACATGATCATAGCTCACTTCAGCCTCAAAATCCTGGGCTCAGGAGATCCTACTGCCTCAGCTTCCCAAGCACCACCACAACCAGCTAACTTTTTGTTTAATTTTTAGTAGAGATGGGAGTTCTGTGATGCTGACCAGGCTGGTCTCCAACTCCTGGCCTCAAGTGATCCTTCCGCCTCAGCCTCTCAAAGTGCTAGGATTACAGGCATGAGCCACTAAAGTGTTTTTAATGTGTCTTTTTCTTTTTTCTTTTTTTTTTTTGAGACAGAGTCTTGCTCTGTTGCCCAGGCTGGAGGGCAGTCCATGATCTCGGCTCACTGCAACCTCTGCCTCCAGGGTTCAAGTGATTCTCCTGCCTCAGCCTTCTGAGTATCTGGGACTACATGTGCACACCACCATGCCCAGCTAATTTTTGTATTTTCAGTAGAGACAGGGTTTCACCATAGTAGCCAGGATGGTTTCAATCTCCTGACCTCGTGATCTGCCAGCCTCAGCCTCCCAAAGTGCAGGGATTACAGGTGTGAGCCACCTCGCCCAGCCATGTATCCTTTATATTTCCTAATTTTGTTTCTCTCTGTTCTCTCTTAATCAGGCTTAGAATAAATTCACTTATACATTTTATTGGCCTTCCAAAGATCCTTCTTTTAGAGCTATTTTCAATTTCTACTATATTTTTCTTTTTAATTTACTTATTTTTGGCTTTTCCCCCTTAATTCCTCCTCCTAGTTTGTTGTTTGTAAATTCCTTCTCTAATTTCTTAAGATGACTATGGTAGTATTTTCATTGTTTAGGCCAGGAGAAGCTGTATTCTATAAAGGCGAAAGGGTGTCTGCCACCTTTCACGGATCCTAGAGTTTAGGCAAAAAAAAAAAAAGCATCGCAAAGAACAGGTTATACAGTCAAGAAAAAAAGCACCCCAAAAAGGGCTGTTCACATTGGCTGCCAGGAGTGGGCTGGCCTAGATTGGAGCACATTTGAACTATGGGACTTTGCGCAATTCAAGTAACCTCTCTTAGCCTCAATTCTGTTCTCTATAAAGTAAGAAAAATAGACCACTCACATTCTCAACTCCTTTCTCACCACTGCTTCCCACTCTTGCTAGATCTGTCCTATACTTGCCTTCACAGTAAGAAAGGGTTGTAAGGAGGGATTAAGTGATTTCACCTTCATGAGTAAGGCTACAGAAGACAGGCCCTGGGAAGACCTCAGAAGCTGGGTTTGCTGTTGACACTGGGCAAGGGGTGGGAGGCTTCACATACCTGCAGGATCGAAAGGCAGAATCTCTCCCAGCATTCCAAAGACTCCATCACTTTGGTCACGGTTTGGCCAGGTGTTATTTCTAGGTCCCTGCGGCTTCTGTCCCAAAACCTCTGACATCACATTATCCATATAGCTGCTTACCAGACCCAAACTGTACAAGTCAGAACTGAGATCAGATATGCCAGGCCATTGACCGAGAGGAGACAGACCTGCTCCAACGGTCTGCGCTGGCTGCTGGGATGAACCAGGTACCCATTTCCCAGGTGCCCGAGGCTGGGGCGGGGGCTGGGGCTGCTGCGGTCCAATGGGCTGGAGAAGGTGTTGGTAGTATTGGACTTGAGGTTGTTGCTGCTTTGGGGACTGCTGCTGAGGTGCCAGTCCTGGCTGGGGTGTCAGAGGTGTATGTGCCCCAGCCTGGGGTGGCCGTGGTGGAGGGGGCACAGGCAGTGACGGCTGCTGTGGCTGCATGGCTCCTGCCTTCTGCTCAGTCACGATGGCTGTGGCAGCAGAATTACGTCTTGTCACCAACGGAGAGCCCTGATGTGACTGGCCCATGTTAAAGCCTGAGAGAAAATCTATCACCTCTTGCATTTCCTGATCAGTTGGTAAGTTCATACCCTTCTCGTCCTTGCCATCATCTCCATGCAGGAAGTTCTCACGCCTCTCCATGAGAAAGCCATTAGCCACTGTATTACTGGAACTCTGAGCTGACTGTGAAGGGTCTGTAGTCCTGGGGAAATTACCAATGTTCAAAATGCTTTGTAACCTTGTATCAATATTGCCAGGCATTTTGGCCTTCTCTTCTGAACATCCAGCTATGAAGATGTTTTTGGAAGGGGTATTTTGGATGGAATAATTTGTGCTGTTGCTGGAGCTTGTACATGAAGCTTTCTTGGTGAACCGGGATGTCAGTTTGGAGAATGTCTTCTGCAGGCCACCTGAAGATTTGTTTCCATTTCCAGAAGGCAGGTCAGCCTGATTCCCAAAATCACATATCTCCCTTTGCAGCTGGATCTGTATACAGGGTAAAGCTTGCTCCCTATTTAAACAGAAATTTAAAGAAAAAAAAGATAAATATATAAAATAATTAATGAAATGGACCTCTCTGTATTTAAGAATGGCATTGAGAAAAAAAAAAAGAATGGCATTGAGAGCAAGAAAAATCTCTCTGGTTGGTATCAGGTTCACTTATTTTATAGATAAATGAACACCCAGGGGTTTGGAGAGTATGAAATCTAGTGTCTAACACAGGACTGTGGAAGCTCTGGATTGAGTGAAACCCTCTAATGATGGCACAGGAGGGGAAAGCATGGCTAGTTGTGGGGATGCAACTCACAGAGGCTAGCTTTGTGCCTGGAGGACAGGGGCTAAGAGCAACCTGAGAGAACTGATTGAAAAAGACAAAAAATTCTAAAAGACATAAGTAAATTTTCTAAACATTTCCCTGTTCTTAATTCAGAAGGAGAATCTGAGTTCAGTTAAAAGTCCTCTTGATGGACTTCCTCTCAAATGACAAAATAAAGGAAGGCAAAAATGTTAGCAAATTGGGGAATCTGGGTACCGGGCATGGAGCAGTTCTTTGTCTTATTCTTGCCACTTTTCTGCAGGTTTTTAATTATTCTGAAAATAAAAGTTACTAAAACGGTAACTTTTATTTTCAGAATAATTAAAAACCTATTGCCTTATTTACAATACCACATACTATCAGTGACACAAGCACACATGAAATTGTGCATGGTCACACTGTCCCTGTATGCATCTAAATGCAAACCACAGACAATTCAAGTGACCAGCACATATACCAACCTTCCAGCCCTCCAGCGGTTTAGGTCTAGTACAGCTGTGTAGAGCACGTCCACCAGACCCAAGGTCTTCTCAGGATCAAGGCTTCTCTGCAGCAGGGACATGGTAGCAGGGTCTTCTTTCAGACACCTAGGCATAAATTAGACTGCATTAGTATTGGCTGAACTTGTCTGCAAAGGTCTTTCAAGCAGGTCTCATAGAAAAGGTTACAACTTTTATATACTTCTGGTGCCCAATAAAAATCCAGTAAACTGTAAGAACATGGAGAGAACACTGGAACTCACTGCTCCACAAGAGGAGGAGGAAGCAAAAGGGTCTGAGATCTTGTGATATCAGAAATATATATTTGGTTTCTGCCTCCAGTTCCTGATACGGAGCTCCTAAAACCCTTGAGATTTCCTGGGTGACAGTGTCTTTTGTTCTAACAAGATGACTTGCTTATATGATGAAGCCTGCATAAAAATCCTTAGACCATGGGGTTCTGAGAGCTTCCATGCTGGTAAACACACTGAGGTGCTGGATGTGGGGCACACCTGGCAAGGGCATGGAGGCTCAGGACCCCATCCCACATACCTCATGCTACAGACCTCTTCACCTGGCTGTTAATCTTTATCTGCTATAATATCCTTTATAATAAACTATAAACGTAACTAAATGTTTTACTGAGTTCTGTGAGCCATTACAGCAAAATATCAAACCTGAGAAGGTAATGGGAACCCCTAACTTATAGCCGATTGGTTAGAAGCTGGGTGATAACCTGAGACTTGTGGTTGGCATCTGAAGTGGGGAGCCCTTAACCTGTGGGGTCTGTGCTAGCTCAGACACTCTGATTCCTACTGACTTCTCTAATAAGTAAACAACACAATTGGCTACCGTAAAACTTACACATCCTCTCTAGTTCCCTCACATCTTGCATGCAGTCCATCACTGAATCCTGACAGCTCTTCTAAAACACATCCAGAATCTAAGCACTTCTCACCACTTTGCTTATGAACTCCCTGCTTCAGGAAACCACTACTCCTAGATCTCAGGACCAAGCTCTCACCTGGTCTCTTTTTCTCTACTCCTGTACCTCCAAAGCCCATCCTTCACACAGCAGCCAAGAGTTAGCTTCCTGTAGTGCCAATCAGAACACATCACTCCCCTGCTTAAAATCCTTCAATGGTATCTCATCGTGACTGAAATAACATCCAAACCCTCACCACAGGTCTCAAAGCCCTCTGTGCCCAGGCCCTCGACCTTGTCCCAGCCGTGAGGCCTTCTCTTGTTCCCTGGATGGGTTTGTCCACACCTCAGGACCTTTGTTCTTGCTGCTGCCTTTGCCTGAACTTTTCTTGCCCGAGATCTTGGTATGGCCAACTGCTTCACATCATTTGGGTCTCCACTGTCCATTCAGGACACTTCCACCAAGATGACCCCCTGACACTTTTTTTTTAGACAGAGTCCCATTCTATCTTCAAGGTTGGAGTGCAGTGGTGTGACCATAGCTCACTGCAGCCTCCACTTCCTGGGCTCAAGCGATCCTCCCATGTCAGCCTCCTAAGTAGCTGGGACTACAGGCTTGTACCACCACATCTGGCTAATTTTTAAATTTTTTTTGTAGAGATGGGGTCTCACTATGTTGCCCAGGCTGGTCCTGAACTCCTGAGCTCAGGAGATCCTCCTTCCTCAGATTCCCAAATTACTAGGATTACATGTGTGAGCCACTTTGTCTGGCCAAAAGCCCTTTTCTGAGAGGGAAAACAGCATCAGAGGTCTATTAGGAAGATGATGTTTGCCAGATCCTGGGCACTCTGAGAGCTAAATGGTGAACTCAACACTTACAAAATCACCCGAGGAGGTAGCAGTACTCCCTAACATGACTTTGACTTGAGAAGAAATGTATCAGAGAATGAAATGAGAGCCAGCCAGGCTCAGGAGCACAGGAAAGGGTGAGCAACAACACAAGCTCTGCCAGCACCCAGCCAGACCTTGGACTCCTCAGAGAGAATCTTGACAGCTGAGCCTGGCCAAGGTTCAGTGCACCCAATTCTCTCTGCCTGGAATCACTGATTATCAGGACACATTTGCTTTTGTTCCCAAGCCAAATCTGGTTGTGACTTGGCTTGTCATGTTTGCCCACTAGGAGAGCATTTGTTGGCCATGCAGAAAAAAGTACTATAGCTCCTGGTGATAATAATTTATCTTTCTGAAAAATCATCAATCAACAAACTGGCATTTTTATTTTATTCATCAGTCTTGAGCTGATCAATAAAATGCCCTTAAGAAGCTAAATCAGGGCTCAGTGGCTCATGCCTGTACTCTCAGCACTTTGGGAGGCTGAGGCGGGCAGATCACAAGGTCAAGAGATAGAGACCATCCTGGCCAACATGATGAAACCCTGTCTCTACTAAAAATACAAAAATTGGTTGGGCGTGATGGTGTGCACCTGTAGTCCCAGCTACTTGGAGGGCTGAGGCAGAAGAATTGCCTGAACCCAGGAAGCGGAGGTTGTAGTGAGCCGAGATCGTGCTACTGTACTCCAGCCTGGTGACAGATCGAGACTCCATCTCAAAACAAAAACAAAAAAAAAAACAAGCTAAACCCATTCTGTTGACAAATCACCAAGACTTGCTTAAAACCCTCTACCTATTCTTAGCTGAAAAACCCAATTCCCTCAAAGGCCTTGCAAGTCTTGATGTCTACAACTTCCCGTCTTCATCACCACCTGGCACATCTCCTTCTATGCTGGATCACACCTGAGGCTGCTGCACTGGCATTCCTTCTTCCTGGAGTGTGTTCCCCATTTGCTCTCCACATGACAGGCTCCTCTCAAATCCAATGTCACATCCTCAGAGCCCCTTCCAGACTGACTCCCCGTCTAAAAGTCTCCCCTCAGTCTCTATCCCACTTATTCTCTATCATATAATGGCACTCTCCTCTCATTTCCATCATGCGCCTGCCTGTGTTTGAACTTATCGCTTATATGTAACAGCTGTCTCCCCCTTCTCTATTCTCAAGTTGGTTTGAGGGTCAGAGACTGTGTATCTTGCTCATAATTAAATTCCCAGAGCCCAGAACAGTGTCTGATACACAGTAAGCATTCAGCAAATATTTGGTGAAATGAAGCATGGATGGCTAGATTAAATACAAAAAATATGATTGTTTAAAAACAGGGTATACTTCGGAAAAAACCTTATCAGGCAGCATATAATAAATTATTGACTTGCCTTGCTAACAATATCCTTTTTCTCCAGGTGGAGTAAAGCAATCATTTCTGTTTGTGTTATTCCCAACAAGCACATACAATATTTTCTAATTTGAAAGAAACAAAAAAACTAAAATTTTGCAAAATTACCAAAAGCAGCCAGCAGAGGGAGCTTCTGCAAGGAATCACAGTCTATAAGGTCTTTAGGGTGGGGATGCAAAGAGTTACAAAGGAAATCAACCCCACAGAGTTTTCAAAATAAACCGAAGTGTTAGCCATTTTCACATGGGCTGTTTATATTCACCCAACTATCCAAAAGTTCAAACTGTTTCCTTCAAAATGAGAATTCTGATTAAGTTTTAACATTTTCCAATTACAGCTTGAACTGGAAATTTTTTTTTTTTTTTTTTTTTAAAGATGGGGTTTCACCATGATGGCCAGGCTGGTCTTGAACTCCTGACCTCAGGTGATCCACCCACCTCGGCCTCCCAAAGTGCTAGGATTACAGGCGTGAGCCACCACGTCCGGCCTGAATTGGAAAAACTTAAGAATTCAGGGCAGGAAGCTGTGGCTCACGCCTGTAATTCCAGCACTCTGGGAGGCCAAGGTGGGCTTATGATGTACTAAACTGCCCTCCAGAAACGTACTTATTCTTTACTCAACAACCTCTTAGCCTGTTTTCACAGTCTGGCTCAAACTAGTATTGTCACTATATTTAGTATTGTTATTCTAAAACAATTTAACAACATTCTGGGCAAAATGACGTCATATGGGTGTTTGGGTTTTTTTTTGAGATGGAGTCTCACACTGTCCCCCAGGCTGAAGTGCAGTGGCACAACCTCACTGCAACTTCTGTCTCCCGTGCTCAAGCAATTCTCCTGCCTCAGCCTCACAAGTGGCTCAGATTACAGGTGCATGCCACCATGCCCGGCTAATTTTTTGTATTTTTTAGTAGAGATGAGGTTTCACCATCTTGGTCAGGCTGGTCTTGAACTCCTGACCTCGTGATCCACCTGCCTAGGCCTCCCAACGTGCTGGGATTACAGGCATGAGCCACCACGCCCTGCTGGAGTGCAATGGCACACTCTCGGCTCACCGAAACCTCCACCTCCTGGGTTCAAGCAATTCTCCTGCCTCAGCCTCTCAAGTAGCTGGGATTACAGGTGTGCACCACTACACCCGGCTAATTTTTGTATTTTTAAGTAGAGACCAGGTTTCACCATGTTGGTCAGGCTGGGATCAAACCCTCTGATCCACCCATCTCAGCCTCCCAAAGTGCTGGGATTACAGGCGTTGAGCCATCATGCCTGGCTCTCTTTTCTTAATCTATTTGTCTTCTTTTCTGATTTACCTGTTCATGTCCCTTGCCCATTTTCTTCTGATCTGTAGGAGCTTTTATTAAAAAAACAAAGAATAATCTTTTATCTATTATAAGTGTTACAAATATAATTAAATATCTAAAAATGACTGTTTGTCTCAAGATTTGTAAAGACACTGGGTGTGCTGGCCAGGCGAGGTGGCTCATGCTTGTAATCCCAGCACTTTGGGAGGTCAAGGCAAGCAGATCACCTGAGGTCAGGAGTTTGAGACCGGCCTGGCCAACATGTTTCACGTGAAACCCCATCTCTACTAAAAATGCAAAAAAAAATTAGCTAGGCATGGTGGCATGCACCTGTAATCCCAGCTACTCGGGAGGCTGAGGTAGGGGGAGTTCCTGAACCAGGGAGGTGGAGGTTGCAGTGAGCCGAGATCATGCCACTACACTTCAGCCTGAGAGACAGAGCAAGACTCTTTTTCAAACAAACAAACAAACAAAAAAGACATTGGGTGTGTCATAACATGAGCTCAAGATCATCAGGGTTGTAGCTGGAACAGAGAAGAAAAAATTCTGTGTTCTCTACTTAGCTCTAGAGAATACTGGGTAACTTAGAGAAAATGATATACTATGTTTAAATGCTGTAGACTCAGTAACAAAGATAATACTGCTGCTTATGATCCAAGATTATATAATATTTAGTTATATTATGGTCAATGAGACCATTTTTCAGACTTCTTGGCTTCCTCATCATAGACTTATAATCATGACACATGCCGCTAACATACTACTGCTGCCCATAAACCTGCACATGCAGCAAGACTCATCATGTCAGCTAGCATAAGGACCGTTCAAAACAAAGCGATCATTTCAAAGATGTGCAAATGTCAATCAGAGCTTAGGCTCCGTTTAAAGTAAGAGGCACATTACCATGTGGATGGGACTTGAACCACGATTCTACAGCCTTCTAAACTGATCTGAGGGGCATAGGCTTCTTTATTTTCAATCTGTGCCGTGTCAACCACCACCTAAGATGGAAAAAAACAAATAACAACAACCAGCTTTCAGAGAGGAAAACAAATCAGAATAAAATCCAATACATAAAATGACTCTCCAAGAACTATTCCCCTAGCAGTACAGTTATGCCAAGGCCAGTCAAGGACCCATGAAGACAATAGCTGGTAGTAAAGATGACTGAATTTAAGAACACCTCAATAAACAGAAAACACATTCTGGGCATGCAATTTTATTGAACTGGTAAGCACCTCTAGCACTTTTTCCACACTATAAGTATGTTAATTAGGAATTATTTTGTTTCCTTTATCTTAATATTTTTTACTTCATACACTTAAAGGAAGTAAAAGTGCCACTGAAAGTCAAACCAGGCTGGGTGCAGTGGCTCATGCCTGTAATTCCCAGCACTTTGGGAGGCTTAGGTGAGAGGATCACTTGAGGTCCGGAGACCACCCAGGCCAACATGGTGAAACACCATCTCTACTAAAAATACAAAAATTAGCTGGCGTGCTAGTGGGCGCCTGTAGTCCAAGCTACTCGGGAGGCTGAGGCAGAACTGCTTGAACCCAGGAGGCAGAGGTTGCAGTGAGCTGAGATTGCGCCATTTCACTCCAGCCTGGGCAACACAGAGAGACTCCGTCTCAAAAAAAAAAAAAAAAAAAAAAGTCAAACTAATGCTTCAGATAAGCCCATTTGTTATGACATGCCCAGAAGTGGAGGAAAGTTTTTTTTAAAGATCATTTTATCCTCAACCATCAATAAAAACTGAACTACTTCAGGACAGAGGAAAAACTAACCCTTTTTGGATGATTTCCTCTTATTTCCAGGAAGAGTCTTTAATACTAGACAGATGATAGAGTATCCTATGTAATCTAGAGTTTAAAAGTGATGAATATATTTTCAATTAACTAAAATAACTTTTTTAAAAAACATAAAATTTTTAAAACAAAATCTGTAATATTTCAGAAAGGGTAAAACTGTACAGAGCTGTGTATCATAGTCCAAATTCAGCTTCTAATGGAGCCAGCTTTCACTGGTATAAACAGAGTTCCCATAGCTGATCTGCAGTGACCTTTGGAAAACACTTCCTGTCAAAGGAATAGCCATTGTTGGACCCCACAGGTGTTTCCTCTCTCCTCCCATCCCCAGAACCATAACCTAAAGTCAGACAAATGCACCCTGCAATCAAGATGCAAGGAACTAGGAAGAAGTTTCTGCTCTCTGAATAACAAGGAACTTTTTTTTAAACCTACAGTGTTTTCTCTAAACAGCCTTTGTGCCTTTCTGCCTTATTTTGCACACTCCTTTCAGAGGAACTCATTGGCATGGCCCTTGCAGTTTCAGCTAACTGGTCTTTGGGAATATGGTTTGATGTCCTAAAGGCAACGGGCTCTTCATGCTTCAGCAAGGCATCTCTGGTTTACTACTTCTTTTGGAGGTCCCTATACTGAGGAAAAGATCCCAAAGGAAATGTAACTCATTATTGTGAACAGGCCCTCATTTGAGCCTCTACATGGCAGCCCCATTGTGAGCTGGGCCGCCGGAGCCCTGACCTGCTTGAAACAAAAGGACAGCATTCCCCCAATAGCTCTTTTCGTGAATGAAGTAGAAATTAGACTAAAAAACAAGTTCTTTAATTTTCTTAATCTCTAATTAGCTTCTTCCAACCTCTGACTGAAATGCGGTATCTTTTTTTTTTCTTTGAGACTGAGTCTCGCTCTATCACCCAGGCTGTAGTGCAGTGGTGTGATCTCGGCTCACTGCAGCCTCTGAGTCCTGGGTTCAAGCAATTCTCATGCCTCAGCCTCCTAAGTAGCTGAGATTATAGGTGCCCACCAACATGCCTGGCTAATTTTTATATTTTTAGTAGAGACCGGGTTTTGCCATGTTGGCTAGGCTGGTCTCAAACTCCTGATCTCAGGTGATTGGCCTGCCTCGGCCTCCCAAAGTGCTGGGATTACAAGTGTGAGGCACCGTGCCCGGCCACCATATCTATCTGAAAAGTAGTCGTTCACTATAAAGGGAGATCAAGTACATAGATTCTATGGGTCAGTGGTGCAAATAAAAAGCTAAATGGTGATTTCAGATGTTGAACTCCTGACCCATTCAACTCTGGCCAAAGTTTTTTCTTCTGTGAAAGGTCAAAAGACCAAATCATTATTTTTTAATTGATGTTACTTTGCTAAGAAGGAGATAAACAGAACTGCTATATAGTGACTGGATGGGGACACTATACAAGCGTGGTCAAGTGAGGCCTCTTGGAGGAGGTAATTTTGGAGCTGCCACTAGGAAGATAAGGAATGAGCTACATGATAACCAGAGAGAAGAGTATTTTCAGGTAAAAGGGGCATCAAGAGCACAGGCCTAGGACAGGAAGAAGCGTGGCATGTTTGAGCAACCGACATCCAGTCTAGCTCTAGAACAGGGGTTAGGTCAAGGGGCCCTGTCAAATTGTTACTAATGTAATGGTTTTTTTTCTTTTTTTTTTTTTTTTGAGACAGAGTCTCACTCTGTCACCCAGGCTGGAGCGCAATGGTGTGGTCTCAGCTCACTGCAACCTCTGCCTCCCAAGTTCAAGCGATTCTCCTGCCTCAGCCTCCCAAGCAACTGGGACTACAGGCACATGCTACCACACCCGGCTAATTTTTGTATTTTTAGTAGAGATGGGGTTTCACTATGTTGGCCAGGCTGGTCTTGAACTCCTGACCTCATGATCTGCCTGCCTTGGCCTCCCAAAATGCTGAGATTACAGGTGTGAGGCACCACACCACCTTTTTTTTTTCTTTTTTAAGGGCTGGGTTGAGTGGATCGCCTGAAGTCAAAAGTTTGAGACCAGCCTGGCCAACATGCTGAAACCTAATCTCTACTAAAAATATAAAAATTAGCTAGGTGTGGTAGCAAGTGCCTGTAATCTCAGCTATTTGGGAGGCTGAGGCAGAATTGCTTGAACCTGGGAGGCAGAGGTTGCAGTGAGTAGAGATTGCGCCATTGCACTGCAGCCTAGACAACAGAGCAAGATTCCATCTCAAAAAAAAAAAAAAAAAAAAAAAGAGGCAGGGTCTTACTATGTTGCCCAGGCTGATCTCAAACTCCTAGGCTCAAGCAATCCTCCTGCCAAAGTGCTAGGACTACAGGCATGAGCCATGGGGCCCAGACTGTAATGGTTTTCTTAAAATAAGCAAAGTGCATAGCATCATTTTATAACTAGGTTCCTTGCAAATATATATTATCAATTGATTTTTTTTTTTTAAAGAGACTTTGAAATGCGGTTCTTCCTTTACCTTGTCTACCTGCCTGGTCTAAATTCTACAGCACCAAGTAACTTTTTAAATTATTCAGTATTTTCACAAGTGTCCGCACCACATCCTCACATACTTAAAACACCTCTGTGTTCTACCCATTATCCACCACATGTGCTCACTCACCAGTCCAGCCTGGCCAAACAGCAGCTGCACCGCCGTCTTGCAGGCACCCCGCCATGTGGATGGGCAAACTTGGTTCAGCACTTCAGTCACAGGAAAATCATCCCTGGATGTGATTCCATTATAGCAGCCTGCCTCCTTCATCAGCTGTAACATTGTATGCTATAGATCGATAAGAAGAGAATTCATACCTCAAAACAAAGCCATGCAAGTTTCCAAAATCTGTAAAAATGCATTTATACAATCATCCTCAAGAGAGTAGCATTTTATTACAGGGTCTCACTGTCACCCAAGCTGGAGTCTAGTGGCATGAATATAGCTCATGGCAGCCTTGACCCCTAGGGCTTACATGATTCCCCTGCTTTAGCCTTCCCAGTAGCTGGGACCACACGGCATACCACCACACCCAGGTAATTTTTAAATTTTTTGTAGACATAGAATCTTGCTACATTGCCCAGGCTAGTCTTGAACTGCTGGGATAAGAGCAGTTTTGTTTGTTTTTTGAGACAAAGTCTTGCTCTGTCACCTAGGCTAGATGGAGTGCACTGGAACAATCTCAGCTCACCACAACCTCCACCTCCTGGGTTCAAGCGATTCTCCTGCCTCAGCCTCCTTAGTAGCTGGGATTATAGGCACCTGCCACCACACCCAGCTAATTTTTGTATTTTTAGTAAAAATGGGGTTTAGCCATGTTGGCCAGGCTGGTCTTGAACTCCTGACCTCAGGTGATCCACCCACCTAGGCCTCCCAAAGTGCTGGGATTACAGGCATGGCCCACCTCGCCCATCCCAAGAATAGCATTTTAAGTACACCCTAATTATGTCATTTGAATTTCTTTAGTAATCATCATCAATCACTCTCAAGAGATTTTCTCAACCCCACAGAGTGAATGACTAGATAAGGATACACATCCATTAATAATATACACAAGTAATTTCTATACTGGCACAAAATACAGAATTATTTAGCAATCTACTGATGTGAATTGGTTGAGAAATTCTGAAATTCTGAATCCTTCCAAATAGGGAAACAAAATCATCTGAAACAAGTAAATATCAATCACAATCTAAATTTTATTTTGGGTGAACAAGTAGTCAGGTATTCAGGCTCTGGAAACAGACCTACATAAGTTCAAATTCCAGCTCTTCTACTTTCTAGCTGTGTGATCTTGGGTATCAGTTCTCGTGTGTGGCAGGTGGGGCAAAGGGTAGCACCCCTACCTCATGGGTGAGCATTAAGTGATAAAATAATGTGGAGCACCTGGCACAATGCCTGGAACACATGATGCTCCACAAATAATAGTTATCACTGCAGTATTATGACATCTCTCTTCTTTTTCTTTTTTTTTTGAGATGGAGTCTCATTCTGTCGCCCAGGCTGGAGTACAATGGCGCAACTACAACTCTCTGCAACCTCTGCCTCCCAGGTTCAAGCGATTCTCTTCCGTTAGCCTCCTAAGTAGCTGGGATTATAGGCATGTGCCACCACGCCTGGCTAATTTTTGTATTTTTAGTAGAGATGGAGTTTCATCATGTTGGTCAGGCTGCTCTCTAACTCCTGATCTCGTGATCTACCTGATTTGGCCTCCCAAAATACTGGGATTGTCACTGCACCCCGCAATATGTCTCTTCTTAAATTCATGCAAGTCCACTGAGAAGTGTTAATCATAAACAGTATCTTATAGTATCTTTTCAAACCCTTTATGTTAAACATCTAAATAAAATTATGAATAAAACTCTCTTGGCCCAGGACAGTGGCTCATGCCTGTAATCCCAGCACTTTGGGAGGCCAAGTAGGGCCATCACCTGAGGTCAGGAATTCGAGATCAGCCTGGCCAACTCAGTGAAACCCTGCCTCTACTAAAAATACAAAAATTAACCAGGTGTGGTAGCACATGCCAGTAGTCCCAGCTACTCGGGAGGCAGAGGCAGGAGGATTGCTTGAACCCAGGAGGTGAAGGCTGCAGTGAGCTGAGTTCACACCACTGCACTCTAGCCTGGGAGAGAGAGTAAAACTTCATCTCAAATAAAAATAAAAATAAAAATAAAAACTTGCTTGGCAAATGTCTGATTAAAGTCTCTGTAGGTCTTTAAAAAAAATTTTTTTTTTTTAAAGGAGAAAGGGTTTTGCTCCATTCTCCAGGCTGGAGTGCAGTAGTGTGATCCTAGCTCATTGCAGTCTTGAACTCCTAGTTTCAAGTGCTCCTCTCACCTCAGCCTCCCAAGCAGCTAGGGCTACAGGTACACACCATCATGCCTAGCTAATTTTTTTTTTTAAGATGGGGTCTTGCTAAGTTGCCCAGGCTGGTCTCGACCACCCAGCTCCATTTTGTTTTTGGGTGTTATTGAGACAGGGTCTTGCTCTTTTGCCCAGGCTAGAGTGCAGTGGCATGTGTGATCTCAGCTCACTACAACCTCTGCCTCCCAGGTTCAAGCAATTCTCCTGCCTTGGCCTGCCAAGTAGCTGGTACTATAGGCATGAGCCACCACACCTGGCTAATTTTTGTATTTTTAGTAGAAACGGGGTTTCACCATGTTGACCAAGCTGGTCTCAAATTCCTGACCTCAGGTGATCCAGCTGCCTCAGCCTCCCAAAGTGCTGGGATTACAGGCGTGAGTCACTGCAGCTGACCATCTTTTTTTTTTTTTTTTTTTTAAGAGACAGGGTTTCTCCGTGTTGGTCAGGCTGGTCTCGAACTCCTGACCTCAGGAGATTTGCCTGCCTCAGCCTCCCAAAGTGCTGGGATTACAGGTGTGAGCCACCACACCGGGCCCCCATTTTGTTTTTTAATCCATATCCTTTGCAAGCCTTTACATGTCTCTTAAAACCTCTATTTTCAAGTTCACACTCAGTTGCTGGAACGCCATGGAAAGGTACCGTCTTAAGTTTCAGATTGTCCGCTGCCGACTCATTAAAGGAGACGCCCTTCAGGAAGTGCGATCCTATCTGCACAGGGACGGTGGGAAGCTCACACTGCATGGGCTGTGGGGGTGTCTGCCTCCGCCCTGTCTGCTGGGCTTCCGCCTCACTGCAGCAGCCCTGGAAAAAGCATGGATGGAAAAGAGATGACCCACTGCTTCACACTAGACTGCAGGAGCAGCGCCCTAGGTTCCCAGAGCTTTAGGAAAGAAAAGTGTACCTGCAAACTTGCTTCAATTGCCTTTGGATTCAGGTGGAAGCCAGCTTTCATTGCATATTCACAGTGGCCTAAGCTTTCCAGAGCTATCTTATATGCCTGGAAATAAGTTATTTTTAACAATCAAGATTACAAAGCAGATTATAAGAGACAAAGTTCAATGGAAATCAAAATCTTAAATTTCTATAGCTATTAAAAGACTCGAGGCCAATTACTACTCTATTACCCTTTCTAGTTGGTTCAACATCACAACTTTAACTCCCTAGTTTCTATCCCTTGGAAATCAGTATGTCAGTTCTGAAAAACTTACTTGCAAAGCACTGTCGATTTTTATGTTTAGTTCTTTTAGCTGGTGCTCAGGAATTGCTGCACTTTGAGAACAAAAGAGTTGTTGAACTTCAATTCCTGCCAGGCAACCATCACAGCCTCTTTCTCTTAGCCTAGATGTCGCCTGCAACATAATAGTAACTGGTAGGTAAAGAAGGGTGGTACAGTTCTAGCAACATTAGACCAACAATAACAATGACAAGGAAAACCCCTTCAACCAAAACACAGCAATAAACCATCTAAGCAAATAAACTAGAGGTTCTAGATTGTTTTGCAAAGTGAGAAGCCCAAATTTTGAAAGCCTAAATTAACCATCCTGAAGAGAAAGGAAATGTCCCTTTATTTTAGGAACCCTGGAAAAAATACTTATCTGTTATTTTTAATATACATATAAAACATTCAGACATTTTTAACTTTCCTGCTTTAAAAAGACAAGTAACCTAGAATACTGGCACTTGGAGTTTCCATTAAAAAAAAAAAAAAGGAAGAACATACATGATTGGCTGTTCCTACAGAGTGAAGGAAAAAGCCACATGAACATAGAACAGGAAAAATATACATTGGCATGCAAACAAAAAAAAACCAGAGCTTTTGAAATCTGCATAGAAAATTAAATATTTATTGTTCAGTCATTACATATGTTTATGAAGAGTAGACAAGCAAGACAGAAAAACAAGGAGAAACTAATCTCTGTCATTTTATGATTAAATGCAGAAGATATATACATGGATCAGGACAAGAAGAGAATACAGAAAAATATGTATTTGATTTATTGCATCGGATTCCAGGTGAACTATTTTTAGAATTTCTATCTTTGTTGCAATTTTGTGAACCAAGTAACACTTTTTAGCAGTTAATTTTTGTTCTGCTGGGCCAGTGTAGGAGTTGTAATACTTACAAAACTTGCAGACTACAGGAAAATGACTAGCATCTATAATGTCGTAAAGTTCCAAAGCTTTGGTTTCACAATCTGTGTTTAAACACCACTCCCTGAAGCCTAACAGTCTCACAGTTTAAAACTGTCTAACTCTTTCTAAGAATCTTTCAGTCAAATATTTAGTTCATAAGGTGGTGTGTTAGGTACAAGCTGGAGCACAAAGCTGCTCCTTACCCTCCTGGAGCTGACAGCCTCACGGCCAAAAAGGCAAACAAGGAAAACACAGAATTGTAAGTGGAGAAAAAACACTGAGGGAAACAAAGGACTATAACAGGGAGTGTCCTAGACACCCAGAAAGCAGCATTTAGGGTGAAAATTAGAGAAGGTTGTCAATGGAATTGCATGTGTGTGGGGTGGAGTGGGGATGTCAGGACCTACAGATGGGTCCGTGAAACAGGCCGAGGATCCAAAGCAGCAAAGAAAGACATATCCAAGGAACTAGAGCCCAGTGAGTGAGGACAGAGTGGAATTTCCAGAATAAAAAATGATGACCTTGGTAAGGCTGGCCATCAAGGCAGGAGAAACAGTAGGCAGGTCTAGGCAGGCTGTGCTGAGGGGTCCACACGCTACCCTAAGGAAATGAGAAGCAACATCATCCAATTTTAAAATGAAGGAGAGAGCAAGACAGGGAAGGGAGAGGTAATGATTCCCTGAACAAGGGTAGTGATAAAGGACTTGGAAGAAGGGGGCAGATCTGGGATAAAATTTTAGAGGTGGGACCTGCTGGGTTTTCTTAAGGATTGGACTGGATGCAGACATGATGGAAATGCTGAAGGATAAATCTCAGGTTTCTCAAGTCAACAACCCACTGTGGGATGGCACCATTTAAAAGCATAGAGAGGGTCTGGGGAGGAACAGGTGAGTGGAGAGAGGCTATGCCTGAGCCACCTGTGAGACCCCCAGTAGCAGCTGAACTCAGGGGCCTGAAGCCCACAGGAAGTGGGCTGCTCACTGGTCACACACATTTGAGCCCCCTCCCAGGACACAGGTGGCTTTCTGAGTCCCAACACTGGATGGAGAACCCCTAGGGAGAAGGGCAGCTAGAACTGAGCCTGGAGAAACTCATACTCAAGTTGTGTTGAGGAAGGAGAAGCCAGTTAACGTCGAAGAAAGGATGGGTCAAGAGGAAAGAAAGCCTGGTTCTTGGATGTCACAAGATTAGAGTATTTCCAGCAAGAAATATTTTCCACACTGCTGTGAGCTGCTGAAAGGAGCTAAAAGCATTCTCTGGATTTGAAAACATGGAAGGAAAGTACCAATGACCTTGACAAGAGAAGGCATGTTCTTGTATAGGAGTGAGAGCCAGATTTCAGCAAGCTGATGTCATGTACATAAAGTTTCAGACTGTATAAAATAATACCTTATGTATGGATACATGCATATAGAGAAAAAATACTAAAATATGCACGAGTCACAGGCTTCAAATTCAAAAGAGGTTATCTCTAGAGACAAAGGGATGAATAAGAAAGTGGAGAGGTACAAAAGGGATTCAAGTGCATTTGCTGACCAGGTGCAGGGCTCACACCTGTAATCCCAGCACTTTGGGAGGCTGAGGTGGGAAAATCACTTGAGCCTAGGACCTCAAGACCAGCATGGGAACAAGACCCTGTCTCTACAAAAATAAATAAAAGTAAAATACAATAATTAGCCAAGCATGGTGGTGCATGCCTATAGTGTGAGCTACTCAGGAGGATCGCTTGAGCAGGAGAGGTCAAGGATGCAGTAAGCTGTCAGCACCATTGCACTCCAGTCTAGGCAACAGAGCAAGACCCAGTCTCAAAAAAAAAGTGCATTGGTGATATTTTTCTGTTAAAAATATGTAAAAGGCATGAGCAAAGATGGCAGGCAGCTAAAAGTAAGCTACACTCACAGGTGTGAAATGTTCTATATGCCTGAAATACTTCAACAGTAATTACTTTTTAGGCTACTCTGGGTATACTGTCTATGGGTGTGCCAGAAGCAGTAAGGAGCCACAAGGTGCAATAAAAATAAAATAATAGTAATTTTTCAGAATGAATGAAAGGTGAAAAAAAGGTAGACAACTACTCCAAAAAGTTGGCTGAGAAAAGAGCAGAGAAACAGGGCAGGGCAGAGTGGACTTTTCTGTGGGAAGCATCTTTGTGCACTGGCAAGAACAGGCTGAGGATAAGGGAGAGAAAACACAGGGTCCCACCACAGAAGCTGGGGCCTAGAGGATGGGGGCAAGGTGAGGACACGGCAAGCCTGTACAGGAGGAGAGGGCACCTCCCCTGCTGCTAGATATAGCATTATCATTAACTCTGTAAAATGGAGCAGTAAGTCCTAGTTAAAGTCTCAACTTCTAAGGTTTATTTTTTATTTCTCATACTGGAAACAAAGAAGTATTAAAGTGCCTATAAGAAATGTCACTGATGGCCAGGCGTAGTGGCTCACACTTGTAACCCCAGCACTTGGGTGATCATCTGAGGTTAGGAGTTCAAGATCAGCCTGGCCAACAAAGTAAAAGCTTATCTCTACTAAAAACACAAAAAAATTAGCTGGGTGTAGTGGCATATGCCTGTAATCCCAGCTACTTGGAAGGCTGAGGCAGAAGTATTGCTTGAATCTGGGAGTGAAGGTTGCAGTGAGCTGAGATTGCACCACTGCACTCCAGCCTGAACAACAAGAGTGAAACCATCTCACCCCCACCAAAAAAAAAAAAAGAAAGAAAGAAAGAAAAGAAAAGCAAAGAAATGTCACTGAAAAAACAGACTTTTTTTCAGAGCTATTTTTGATTGGCTTATACTTAAGCTTAAATTCTTCTGGCTGTGGAAAAGGAATAGAGAATGCCACACCAGACCAACTAGGAAAGTAACCCCATGCTAGGCTGGAATCCCCCACTGAAGCGGCTCCCTGCAGCCCACCATTCAGCCACGAAGTTGTCACCATGAGAGAAGAATCGCACAATTCTCCCCCACATCATCCTTGACGACCATGCCATACCATCCCACACCACTGCGTTCTCTACCCACTAGGGAGCCAACCTCTTGGTCTGGCTCTTGCATGTTGGCTAGATTTTATAAACATATCTGCTGTGCTTGGAAATAGCCAATCTTCCAAGAGATAAAAGACTTCATGAAGTCACACAAAGCATACTGAAGAACTGCTCAAATCACATGTAAAGTAGCTGACAAATGAGGATCTTGGCAGAGTTAGACCAATTAAGAATCTTGTCTGGGCTCAGTGGCTCAAGTCTGTAATCCCAGTACTTTGGGAGGCAGAGATGGGTGGATCACTTGAGCCCAGTAGCTCAAAACCAGCCTGGGCAAGATAGTGAGACTCCATCTCTATCAAAAAATAATAATTAGCTAGAAATGGTGGCATGGGCCTATAGTCCCAGCTGCTTGGAAGGCTGAGGTGAGAGATCTCCTGAGCCCGGGAGGTCCAGGCTGCAGTGAGCCCTGATCGCATCACTGCACTTCAGCCTGGGCAACAGAGTGAGACTCTGCCTCAAAAAAAAAAAAAAGAAAAAAGAAAAAAGAAAAACCCAAGAATCAAAAAAGTTACGAAGATCCAAGCACTTCTACAGGGAATGATTTGGCTAGCAGAAAACAGACAAAATTCCGTGTCCACTGAGCTCTTGCCCTGCTTTAGTTGTATCTTTGGAGCCTGCCACCCTATCTGTCTGCCAAACACTCCTGCTTCCCTGCCTCACTGCCTGGCTGGCCACTTACCCTCTCCAGACAGCTCCACCCCATCTTTCCTGACTTGGGTGCCAGATTCTTCTCACTGGTCCCTCATCTTAGCAGCTTTCCTGCAGCACTACCGTTCAGAGACAGGGCCCTCCCTTCCTCTGGCTCCCGTATATCTCAATCCTGGCCGCTTAACCCTGTTTTTGTAAGCCTCTTCTCCCAGGATGCTGTGAGTCGAGGTTGTCATCCTAGTGCCTGGCACATGCCTGGCACAAAATGGGCATTCACAAAGACGTTCACTGTTAAATGAATGAACAAGCTAATGATAACAGCTTAAAATGTACATTTCTAAATGAAATGGCTCTTTTCAGAATCAACAGGCAAAGGCCCTCTGGAACCTCTCCTATTTGAACACAAGCACCAATCTCCCCAAAGCCAGGGTTACCTCAGCAGCCCCCCGCCAGGACCGCACAGCTTCCTCCAGTTCAGGTGTGTGGCCCATGCCAGATAAGCTGCCTCCACTGCTGCTGTTCTTTTTTTCTGGCACAATGACCTCAGCAAAGCAAGAGTGAGCCACTGGCTGGACCTTCTGTAATGCATGAGTCAAAAACTGAAAATGGACTTGCACCACAGTCAGGAAACATCGCCCCAACACCTGTGAAAACAAGACAGCCAGGGATGTTTAGGTTGTGGGTTACTGTTGGATTCATGCAGTACATTTTCAATGACCAACTTGAATAGAAGCAATAAAGGGAAATCCAAAATCATACAAAGTTAAAAGGCCACCATGCTTCAGAAGGATCTGCTTTTGTGTTTGTGTCTGGACCTCGGTGACTGATGCCCAGAAGTCAAAACATTTCCATCAAATAACAAGGCCCAAGGTTGAAATGAGTCTTCCAATTTCCCACCAAGTCACCCCCAATCCTGTTCTCCACTCCTTATATCTGGACTCACACCACTTGTGGTGTCTTTGAGCTCCTGCTGAACCACAGCCATCCACAATTACAATTATGTCCACAGAGTATTCAGAAGGTTAAGGAAAAACCATGCAAGTAAAAATCTGAAAGAAGGTCAGTTTCACCACAAGACATTCCATTGAAAATGCAATCCAAATATACAGGTTATTTTAGTACGAGTGTTAACATAGTTATTAACATAGTCGTATGTCATCTTTCCAGTCTTATGAAACAAAGCTGACAGACCTGTCTTCCAGGAGTCAAGAAAATATGATGGACAGCTTCATTCATCAGTATAGTAGAAACCCATTAGCCTGATATATATCAGTGACTGATTGCTAACAGTCAAAGTAGGAAATTAACTTAAAAAATACTATATATATGAATATGTAATTATAAGGAGATATATCTGGTCTTCAAAGCAAGGAAAAAAGAAAAAAAGAAAAAAAAAAGAAGATATATACTAAATATACTATGTACCACAAACATTTTCAGATATGATTATGCATTTCTCTGGCAGCCTTCTGGTATTGGCTAAGGCTGTTCTGACAGTTTCTTTGCTGCTCCTCCCTGTTAATTTCTTGCATAAACCACAGTTACAATGCATTCTCTATTATTTTTTATTTCTCTTTCTTTTCTTTTGAGATGGAGCCTCGCTCTGTCACCCAGGCTGGAGTGCAGTGGCGTGATCTCGGCTCACTGCAACCTCCGCCTCCTGGGTTTGAGCAATTCTCCATCCTCAATGTACCATCATACCCAGCTAGTTTTTGTATTTTTAGCACAGACAGGGTTTCACCATGTTGGTTAGGCTGGTCTCGAATTCCTGACCTCAGGCAATCCACCCGCCTAGGCCTCCCAAAGGGCTGGGATTACAGGCGTGAGCCACCATGCCCGGCCTTATTTCCTCTTTCTTTAACATAGAGCAAAAAACTGGCCACTTACAAAGCAACTTGATCACAAACCTCCCAGATTATTGACATTCTTTCCTAATCTCTCATAGTTGTTTTGCCCACACCAGATTTGACAATCATACCAACAAAAATCTTTTGCAGCCCTTTTATCCTGTTCCATAATATTCAAATCTTTTTGAGGAAGATATTTTATATTTCCTTGGTTTATGCAGATTATTTACTCACAAAAAACTTAACCTTATTGTATTTGCAATTGACCCAACTGAGCAGGAGTGGACCTGAGAGAGCCCACTTATGGCCAGCCCTCAGCCCACTTCCTCACGGAAGTAATGAAGGTCGGGGAACTATGGCCATTGCTTTTTACAAGAAACCAAATCCAGCAGAGTGCCCATGCACTGTCCTGTCCCTTGGAGAAGTACACAGTAACATTCAACCTTGGGCCTCTCCCCTCAGGTGCACACATGGACTCTCTGCCTCATGGCCGCATGTAGACCTCTTGCCTCACCCCCCTACACAAACATGCAGATGCCTTGGGTGTGGTGTGCACATGGACCTCTCACCTCACCTCGCCTCAGCATCTACCCTTTGCCACATGCCCTCTCAGTTCCCACGGGTCAGAGCTCTGTCTCCTGGAGCAGCAGGGGCAAGCTAGTTTCCAGCATGACCCTTATTCTCTCTGAATCCTTCGTCACCCTGTGGAAATAATTAGGACCAAACTAAAGCAAACAAAAAATCACACACAAACCTCACACCAAACATCCGCCCTCCATAATGAACAACCAGCATCACAGGCTAAAGCACCCCAAATTCCTAGGCTTCCACTCACATCTCCTCAGAACACTTCCCCCAGTGCTCTGCACTAGACTGGGTAGGGTGAGGGACACAGAAGCAGCACACCTAGGAAGCTAGTTAGACAGGTGCCAGGAGTAGAATAAGCAGCAGTTATTCAGTCCTGTAGAACACAACAGACAGCTTTAATGGAACACACAGCCTGTACCTAACCAACAATAAAGAGTCACCTGGGCTAGCACATTCAATCCCAGGAACCACCCTACGAGGTCATCCTCAGTTCACAAACAACATCAAGGCATAGAAAGGCTATGACATTTTGTCAAGGGGACACAAATTAGATGTGGCGGACCAGTCATCTGACTCAAGTATCCATGCCCTTCACCTGTGTGCCCCACTGCCTTCAGTAGACTCTAAGCTGGGATTGGCTAGCACATGACAGAAACTCCACCTTAACTGGCATAGGCTGAGGGTGTCCTCAATATTCCCACCCACTGCAGACACAGGGATGAGGAGTGAGTCAGCTCCTCAGGGACACAAACTCTTCCTCCCTCTCTTTCCTCAGCACCTTGGCAGCTATGGGAAGCAGAAGGAGGAGAAAGGAAAGATGTTATGCTCCATTAGCTCTGGATTCACATTCTCACAGCTCTGGCGGACACAACTGAGTCATTCATTCTCTCAACAAATATATAAGATGGAGATGCCTAATATGTACCAAACACAAAGAGCTGGGGACACTACCAGAAAGAGAATGAGCAAGTCCTTGCTCTCACCAGGGCGACATTCTAATGGGGAGACAACAAGACAATGAACAGATATGCAAGGCCAGGTGCTGCTGGGGAAGGAACATGGGTGGGTGGGAAGGAAAAGGCTCTCTGAGGAAATGACTAAGGGCAAAGAGAGAGCTACCCTGTTCCCTCCTAAGGGGCAAAGTTCTGAAGAATGACTGAAGGCCTGAAGCAAGGCCCCCAGATCCAGAACAAGATGCTCTCTGACAAGGCCATTACCCTTGGGCATTTTCCTGACATAAATTTGGGAGAATGTGACCCCAGAGCTGTGGAAAGCTATTTTCTTCTTCACATGGAGAAAGTTTCCTGGACTATGTGGTTCAGTCAAACTGCAGGGCAGGTGTGGGAAGCCGGGAAGTGGATGAGTAGAGTGGCCAAAGGTAGACGTTTAAGTTTAAAATGCCGGTGAAGCTCTATCAACAGCTACCATTTACTGAGTGTTTAAATACCAAGCACCAGGCTGGACGTGGTGGCTCGTGCCTATAATCCCATCATTTTGGGAGGCCAAGGCAGGAGGATCACCAGGTCAAGAAATCAAGACCATCCTGGCCAACATGGTGAAACCTCGTCTCTACTAAAAATACAAAAATTAGCTGAGCATGGTGGCACATATCTGTAGTCCCAGCTACCCGAGAGGCTGAGGCAGAAGGATTGCTTGAACCTGGGAGGCAGAGGCTGCAGTGAGCCGAGACTGCGTGACTGCACTCCAGCCTGGTGACAGAGGGAGACTCGGCCTCAAAAAAAAAAAAGGCAAAAAGCACCTTATGTGTGGTGAAGCATCCCTGTGGGATGTGAGCAATTCACCCACCCATTTTACAGATGACAACACTGAGGCTTATAGAGATAAAGAAAATTGCTCAATGTCAAGCAGGTAATAAGTGGGGATCTGACACCAGGTCAGTTTGACTTCAAAAGCTGTGTTGCTAACCACCAGACTACTCTGTCTTCCTATGACAAGATTCAGAATGTAGCTACAATAGTGGATAAATACTAATCAGAGAAGGAGCTACCGATTACAGACAGCTACTGGGGTCTACTGAGAGCCTGTTTTCTAGTGACCCTTGATGGTGGAGGAGAAGGGTGCATTTTTACCTTCCTATTCCCTTGTACACATATCACATCTGCTGCTAAGGACGTTGTGTTTATGTATAGAACTAGAATACCTTTTCTTTTTGATGATATTTATATTTTATTTAGATTGTAAAACAGATTTTAATTAAAGGCCTTTCTATTTGGAGCACCAAAAGACCACCCTTTCAATACAACCGTAGTTGTTGAAGATCAGCCTACATGTCAATTCTGCTTTCCTGGAATATTTCAAAATTTAGCTGTAGTTATTCCACTTCTAGGCTCAGGCCTGATTCAGCCTATAATACCTGCATGTGGTTGGAATTATGAAGTGTCCAAGTCTACCCCATTTCCCAAAACATGTGATTTTCACATCAATACAAATAATTTCTCACTAAGTTCACTGTTTTGCTCAACTTCAGGAACTCAAGTTCCTCTTTTTCATATCCCTATAGAGTGAGGAACAAGTAAAACTCTCATTCATTCATTTATTTCTGATCATTTAAAAGTCCAGGGTGAGTGAAATGAAGTTGGTCCAAGATGGCTGCTTGTATTAGAAATTCCAAAGCATTCAATCATTTCTTTCTCAATACTCATTCATACCTTAAATGTTACATTAGGTTTCTAGTGTTCTCAACCTTGTTTTTAATGAGGTCTCTTTTGTTCTTTTTTTTTTTTTTCTGTCACCCAGGCTGGAGTGCAATGGTGCCATCTCAGCTCACAGCAACCTCCGCCTGCCAGGTTCAAGCAATTCTCCTACCTCACCTGGGACTACAAGTGCCCTCCACCACGCCTGGCTAATTTGTGTAATTTTAGTAGTGATGGTGTTTCACCTTATTGGCCAGGCTGGTCTTGAACTCTTGACCTTGTGATCCGCCCACCTCAGCCTCTCAAAGTGCTGGGATTACAGGCATGAGCCACAGTGCTCAGTCTCTTTTGTTCTTAATAATAATTTGAGTAATTACATAATAAGCTACAGACCAGAATGTGACACAAAGACCTAAATATGTCTCCAGAGACAGAGATTGCAGTAGATCATGCCTGGACTACAGAAAGTTACTTATGAAGATTATGCTACAGCAGAAAAATGTAAGAAACAGGCTTACTGAAACTAATATGTAAAAACTAACTAAAGAACAAAGTCTCCTTGCAGTCAGCAATAACCTAGAGCACAGAAAAGCTGCCATGCTATGTTTAGGAGAACCAACAAAAGAGAGAAAGAAAGCTCATGCCCAAGGGTGGCAGAAAGAAAGTTCATGCCCAAGGGTGGCAGAACGAACACCAAATGCTAGTAATTTAGACACGGGTACATTCTGTCCCTGGTCACGCTGCTTCACTGCTGGTGAAAATATCAACATAGGCAGTTTGAGCTCCTATTTCATGGGCAAAGCACTGTGGTGCACAAAATCTTTTGTATCAGTAATACATACCCATCATCATTAAATCAGGGGGGAAAAGATTAGCTATACAAATAAACAAATAGTTCTAAATATTCCTAAATAGGTTTCTTTCTTTTTCCCAGGCTGGAGTGCAGTGGCTCACTGCAACCTCCATCTCCCAAGTTAAAGTGATTCTCCTGCCTCAGCCTCCCAAGTAGCTGGACTACAGGCTTGCACCACCACACCCGGCTAATTTTTGTATTTTTTGTAGAGAAGGGGTTTCACCATGTTGACCAGGCTGGTCTTGAACTCCTGACCTCAAATGATCCAACCATTGACTGTATGATTCCTAAACAGTCCATATTTGTACCTATAGACTTTCTTTTTTGCAAAAAGTAGATCGTATGTTGTTTTATAGTTTGCTTTCCAAAATAAAATATATTAAAAATTTGTTACCGTAAAAATACCAGATAGTTGAGAGGCTGAGACAGGAGGATCACTGGAGCCAGGAGTTCAGGCTGCAGTGAATTGTGATTATGCCAACTGCACTCCACTCTGGGTAACAAAGTGAAACCCTGTCTTGGAAAAAAGAAAAAAAAAAGGAAGAAAAGAAAAGAAAGAAGAAAGGAAAAAAGAGACTGGATATTAGGAGGCAGCTACCAGGATCTCCTCACTCTCCCCAGGGCCTACTGAGGTCTCTGCCCTGCCCCTGCTCAGATTCGTTCCCAGTTAGGTAGGTATGAGGACTGGCCCTGGCACGGTGAGCTGGGTCTGGGGGGAAAGGAGCAGCTGAAAGTTCTGCTGAATCAACAGACTTGAGGCTATTTTCCAACTGCATCACAGCACTCAGCACACCTAGCACCACTGTCTATTTATTTATTTGTCTGGCCTACAAGTCTTGGAGCGACTTTATTGTCTTCGTCATTTGTGCAATGCTTGCAGCTAGCTCATGTGTATTTATCGAGGAGGGTGGGTGGCTCAGCTGGGAGAAGAGGAAGGCAGGCCAGGTGACTGGTCCTACTCAGGAGGGGCCCTAGTGCGAGCAAGGGCACTCAGGTGTGCCTCCACATCAGGCTGTTTCTGATTTCCTGGCTCTGGACATTTCACCATTAGCAGAGGGGCAGACAGCCTGTTCTCACAGGGGGCAGGCTCTGCCAACAAGCCCCTCGGCACTAGACTGCACCAGCCTGAGGTAGCAGGGAAGCAGCAGACACATAGGATACATAATCCCTGCATGTGCTGGCCTCAGAAGGACTTCAGGCAAATGCTGTTTTAGGGGTGCTCAGGTTCCTCGTTTGTAAAGAGGAGGGAAGCTGTCAGAACAGGCCATTATCCAATCCTGTGAGGTCTCCCAAGCTGACAAGAACCAAAAAATTAATTGAGGAAAGCCAATTCTATCTGAAATTATATTCCATAAACTCTCCTATTTGTTTCCTTCTAATCTGCCCACCGAACCTAATTTTTCCAGCACGTTCATTCAAGCCTTTTCAGCAACTCAAAATTTTAAAGCTGACTCTTCAAAAAGATAGCAACATTGTCACTCAATCACTAGTCCCCCAAATTAGCAACATTTCATTCTTTCCTTGACTCCCATCTGCTGCTGGCCTCCCACCTTCAGAGAAGGTCTTTTCTCTGTTCCCATTTTCTCCTTTGATTCACTTTTATTCTCTTCATTTTTTTGAAGAGCACCTGCTTTTCTCTTCATCCCTACACCTTAGGTATCTAACTACTCAATAATGCTTCCCTTTCTGTTAGAAGACCACTTCACATGTGCAAACCCCTCCATAAAGTGTAGTTATTTACTGGGTACTTTGATACATTACTCCTTTCATACATTCCTGAATTTCTCTCTCACTTTTTGTAAACTTGGAAAAGGTCCAAACATACACAAAAGCAGAACATAACAAGTCCCTATGTTCCCATCAAAAAGCTTCAATCCTATGGCCGGGCACAGTGGCTCATGCCCATAATCCCAATGTTTTAGGAGGCTGAGGTGGGAGAATCACTTGGGCCCAGGAGTTTGAGATCAGCCTGGGCAACACAGCAAGATCCTGTTTACAAAAAATTTAAAAGTTTCAATTCCATTAACATTTTGCCATGCATTTTCCATCTATTCTTCCCCATCTTTTTTTTCTTAAAGCAAATCCCAATCAATCAAGACTCAGTATGTGTTCAAGCTTCCCAAATTATCTTTTAAAAATTATCTTTTTACATTTGGCTTGAATCTCAACCCCCAAAAGGTAATTTTTATTTGGTTGTGATATGGCTTAAATCTCTTTTAATCTAGAACACTACATTCTGTATACATATTTTTAATGCTACTGACTTGTTGAACAAACCAGGTCAACTTATTACAGGATATGCCACATTCTGAATTTGTCTGGTTGCTTTCTCGTGGTGTTGCATAACTTACGTCAGTACATCCCACATTTCCTGCAGACTGGATTCATTTTAAAGGCTTGATTAGATTATTTCAGAGTTTTTTTTTTTTGTTTTTTTTTTTTTGAGAAGGAGAAGTAGAATAGTATACTAATATTAGAAATGTGTAGTTCTTACTGCAGCACATCAGGAGACATGATTACCTGTCTCCATTTCCGTGACACTAAGGCTGATCAATGGGATTTGGGTGGGGAAGGCTTGATCCTCCCAAATGTGGTTCCTCAGCAACCTCCCACAAATGGTTTCATCCTCCACTACTGGCTGCTGACTGAGTCACATCATGGTCTGCAAAGTGGAGATTTTTTCCCTCATTCATTAGGGCTATTTGGTTACCATGAGAAACAGTCTCTACTGGAAAAGCAGGAAATTTGCTTACTTCCTTTTCTCCTTTTAATAGCAATTGTCAGAATAATGAGTTGGTTTCACATGCTTGTCTTGACAAATCAAAGTCAAAGGGTCCAGTCCCTCCACAGTGACAGATGCCTGTTGGCTCTGGTGGCTTCCACCCATGTAGAATAAGCTAGGCAAACGGTAAATCTTGTTTGTTGACCACAATGCAAGTTTACAGAATCACCCAAATTGCAGCTGCTTAATTAGGTATAGCTTCCTCTATAGGCTAAAGTCTGAAGACAATTTAGGTAATAGCAGATTCACCTCAGCAAAGATGTCGAAAAGACTGACCTGAAATTAACAACGGTTTCAAAATTGGATTGATACAAGCTTTTTATGAGGTGAACTTCAGTTTCTGATTAGCAGCAGCAATATGAACTTTCATCTGGCACATACCATCAGGAAATATTTACTCCATAATCTGTTATGGAAGCTCTACCAGTGAAAACAAGTAACACTGACTTTTACCTTTAGGGTAAAAAAGAAAAAAAAAAAAAAAAAAAAAGGAATGGAATGCACATTTAATTCCATTAAGGTTAATGCAAGTCATATTTTTGAAACCAGCTTCTAATATTTTCCATTATTGTTACTCTACAGTATTTTTGCCATATATCGATCCAAAATAAGTGTTAATGTACCTGAATTAAGGTCCTTAAGAGCCAGTCAGCACTCACAAATAAATTATTTTAAACATATTCACGAGTAATCACATAGTATACAAAAGAAATCTGTTATTGTGTCAAACTGAATGCCAAGATACAACTGTGTGAAGATTTGAGAGCCAGGCACAGGGTAGCTGAGGCTAGAAGGCTGCTAGAGCCCAGGAATTCAAGGCTAGCAGCCGGGAGGGAGGGAGGGGTGTGTGTGTGTGTGTGTGTGTGTGTGTGTGTGTGCGTGTGCGTGTGCGTGTGTGTGTGTGTGTATTTAGTCTGCCTGCTCATTCACAAGACGGTAAATACTTGAAAAGTCAGTAAAAATGCTGGAATTTATAAAATACAGTCTCCTTAGAGACATAGACCTCCTGGAAGCCCCGTGGCTTTCCTGGGTTCCTGGACTGCCTACACAGAGGACCAAGCCCTCTCAACAGTTAGGACTCAACATAAAACCAGAGCCCTGGAGCTGCCCTGTATGAAGAAGGTAAGGGAAGAAGTGGCATTGCTGCTCACTACACAAGAATGGCAGGGCTCAGCCTGCTCCCTTCCCCTGCCCTTCAGAGGTGTACCTCACCCTGCCTCCTACCTGGCTACTCAGAACAAACACCAGAGTGGCCCCTTTTTACCCTTCTGACCTCACTCCTACTTCTCTCCCTTCCACTCACTCTGTTTCAGCCACAGCAGGTTGGTTCCTTGCTGCTCTTTCAATACTCTGGGCTGGCTCCTGCCTTTGGGACTCTGTGCTAGGTGCTCCCTCTGCCTGGAATCCTCTTTTCTTGGCCAACAGGCTTGCTCCCTCATCTCTTTCAGGCCTTTACTCGTATGGCACCTTCTCCATGCCTTTTCTAACTACCTTCTCTAAGATTGAAACCCTCTTCTAGCTACATGAAAGGAGAGATTTCTGTCTCATTCACTGCTGTAATTGACATGCTGGAGTAGCACCAGGCAGAAACAAGGCATGCAATAAATATCTGTGGATGAATGCGTGAATCACAAGTCACTTTGATTCTTTTATTTACATACGCTTCCACTGAAAAAGTGATTTTATTCAAGTGATAGATGTCACCTTCCAAAGCCAGGTCTTCTGACTCTGCCCTGTAACTCACTTCCTAGGCTGATGTACCAGTGCTGCAGGCACTAGTCGGCTAGTGAAACCCCATAGTCACAACTCATTCCTCTAACAGCGAGACTGTGAGGGTGAACCACTCGGGTTAAGTGGCAAAGTCACTAATGAGTATAGACTGGACAGGACTCACATATGACCTGCCAATTCCAAGGCAGGGTGGCAGAGCACACAGTCAGCAACCACCATTCCTGGACACAAGCATCAGTATGCATCAATCAATAAGCCCAACCCAAACCTGGCTGTAAATCAGAATCACCTGGGGACACTGCACACATGCACTGGCCACATGGCAAGGGGACACGATCGTCCTTGGTCCTAGCTCTTAAATGGTCAAGTATTTGAATACTCTTGAATCCAGCGCTTTCCTCACTCACAGTCCTGGCCTGAGCTCCTAAGTAGAGGCCTTGCCTAGCAATGTTAAGCCATAGACCTCTTTCCCCAGGGATGAACGTCAAAGCACCTCTCAGGGCCTTGCTTATAAAAATCCTTAAAAAACCAAAAGGAAAAAATCCAAATGCCTTGCCATTTCATCTGAGTTGAACACTCAGAGAGAGACCCTTATTGGCCTATGGCTAAATCCCCTGGCAGTACATAAATTCCAGAAACAACAAATACTGCTCTGGGGAAAAAGTGAAACATGAAGTCTGCAGGCCTATGCTTGACAATCACATTTAGAAATTCACTTCTAAGTCAGCTGTTTGAAACTTAGAATAGATGCATAAATTGGAAAACCCACCAAGAGTACTTAGTTTCCAGACTCGTCTTGGAAAGCTTGTTGAGCCCATTATGTACAAAAAAAAACATGGTAGTATTCCAACTATCTAATCAGCATTTCACTGTGGAAAGCCAAGTCAAAATTCCAAACTACAATAGTATTTCCCTGTTCTCAGTTTCATGTAGTAGTCCATGCTGGTCCCAGGAAGCAGAAGAAACAAAGCAAGTGCTGCTTGCTGTGCCCCAGTAGCTTACCAAGTCCCTACTGCTCATGGGTGGTTATCTTCTCTAACTGTCTTGCCCTGGGCAACAGGCACACCTGCCCTCCAGGGTTGGAAAGCAAAGAGTCCTGCAGGCCAAGCTCTGTTTCTTCCAATAACTGCAAGCATGTCCTGAAGAATAACTCAGGAATGCTGAGGTTAAAATAAAAGACTTTGGCCTTATATTTCAAACTACTCTTCTCTGAAGTCCTGAATAAAGCTAAGAGCACTATGTCATCATGGGGTGATAGCTGTTAATAGTCGGAGTCTAAGATTGTTCAGCACTTTCCAGGAGAGAGCAGTGTTCCTAACTGCTCTCTTGCCATATCTCTTTCAAGCAGTGACCAGGTACACTGGTGGCTGAACAACATGGTTCTTTGTGAAAAACAATCAAAAGTCAGAGTTGTACATATCCATGCATGTACAGAGAGTAGTCTGGAATGGCATACAACAACCAGTTACCAATTGGTCACTTCTAGGGAAAGGAATGAGGTGGGAAAGGAAAGAAGAAGTTTCACTGCTTACGTTTCTTTTGAGAAGTACAGGCATGCTTTTTTATGTGTCAAATTTTAAAAATAAACTATGACAAACCATGTTATAAATACTTTAAAATGATAGGTTCCCTGGGTATAAAATGTGATCACAGAAACAATTAGATATTATAAAGATGGCTGGGCATGGTGGCTCACACCTATAATTTCAGCATTTTGAGAGGCTGAGGCAGGCGGATCGCTTGAGGTCAGGAGTTTGAGACAAGCCTGGTCAACATGAAAACCCCATCTCTACTAAAAATACAAAAAAAAATTAGCCAGGTGTGGTGGCATGTGCCTACAGTCCTAGCTACTAGGGAAGCTAAGGCAGGAGAATCGCTTGAACCCGGGAGGCAGGGGTTGCAGTGAGCTGATATTGTGCCACTGCATTCCAGCCTAGGCAACAGAGTGAGACTCCATCTCAAAAAAAAAAAAGAAAGAAAGAAATTACAAAGATTGTTGGGCACAGTGGCCCACGCCTGTGATTCCAGCACTTTGGGATGCTGAGGTGGGTGGATCACTTGAGGCCATGAGTTCAAGACCAATCTGGCCAACATGGCAAAACCCCGTCTTTACTAAAAATACAAAAATTCACTGGGTATGTTGGCACACATCTGTAACCCAGCTATTTGGGAGGGTGAGACATGAGAATTGCTTGAACCCAGGAGACAGAGGTTGCAGTGAGTTGACATCACCCCACTGTACTCCAGTTTGGGAAACAGAGCAAGACTCTGTCTAAGAAACAAACAAAAAAATTACAAAGATAGATCCAAAGTAGAATGACTCTGACCCAAAGAAGTGATTATACATTTATACCACCAGGTGCAGCAAACTAGAACCCACGGGCCAAACCCCCTCCATGAAATAGATGGGCCCACAAAGTAAAGCTTTTACATTTTTAAAGTGTTGTAAAAAATAATAATAATAATAAAAACAAGGCCAGGTGCAGTGGCTCATCCCTGTAATCCTAGCACTTTGGGAGGCTGAAGCAGGTGGATCATGTGAGGTCAGGAGTTCAAGACCAGCCTGACCAACATGGTGAAACCCCATCTCTACTAAAAATAGATTAACCAGGCATGGGGTGGGCGCCTGTAATCTCAGCTACTTGGGAGGCTGAGTCAGGGGAGCTGCTTAAACCCAAGAGGCAGAGGTTACAGTGAGCCAAGATCACGCCACTGCACTACACCTGGGCTACAAGAGTGAAACTCCATCTCAACAAAAACCAAAAACCAAAACAAAGAACATGTGAGAGAGACCACATGTGGTCCATGAAGCCTAAAATTTCTGTCTGCCCTTTATAGAAAAAGTTTGATAAACCCCGATTTATACCAATGATGCTGTGTCTTTTAAGAAATAACTCGCCGGGCACGGTGGCTCACGCCTGTAATCCCAGCACTTTGGGAGGCTGAGGCGGGCAGATCACCTGAGGTTAGGAGTTCAAGACCAGCCTGACCAATATGGTGAAACCTCGTCTTTAAAAAAAAAAAAGAAAGAAATAACTCTAAGTTCTTCTTGGAAATCCCTTCAAAATCACTTTTAAACACAATAAAAATTAGTTGTGTTACTTAAAAGTCGAATTCTTTTTTGGTTAACCCAAAGCAGTATTAGTTAGTCAGCCACCTCAATCATCAGATCTGACTCAAAAGACTGTTGATTTTAACGCCAGGATGGTGTAAGGAACATTCTCCTTCCGAGGATCTCACATCCAGGAACTCCACCTGGACGTAGGAGGATTAACTCCCTGAGCAGCTAAAAGTATTTTTTTTTTTTTCAAGACAGAGTTTCAATCTTATTGCCCAGGCTGGAGTGCAATGGCATGATCTCGGCTCACTGCAACCTTCGTCTCCTGGGTTCAAGCAATTCTCCTGCCTCAGCCTTCCAAGCAGTTGGGATTACAGGTGCCCACCACCACATCCAGCTAGTTTTCTGTATTTTCACTAGAGACGGCATTTCATTATGTTGGCCAGGCTGGTCTGGAACTCCTGACTTCAGGTGATACACCTGCCTCGGCCTCCCAAAGTGCTGGGATTACAGGCATGAGCCACCTTGCCTGGCCAGTAATTTTTTACATCTATCAAATAAATATAATAAATCAAAGTTTAATAAATCATTTCCTAAATGAAGACAAGAAAAAAGGTCGTCATTATTTTGAATGAAACTTGTATTCTAATCTTACATTGTAATCTAGAGCCTTGAAAGAATGTTTTATTTTAACTATCAAAGACCCCAAGAAATGTACTAAGACTGAAATACATCTGAATATTAGCAAGTGAATTTAGAATTGGACAAATATTCTATAAATATGTGTAGGACTCTCTACAAACCAATGATTCAATATAATAAAAATCCGCAAATAAAGCTCATAATCATATTTAGAATTCTCAGTACTCACTAATAACTTTTACCAGTATGGTACTTGAAAATTAGATTCTGACTTGAAAATTTGAAAGACAAAAACATAAAATATAAGCTGATTTGTTTAAAAGTTTTCCTTCTTTTTTTTTTTGAGACATGACCTCATTCTGTCATCCAGGCTGGAGTACAATGGTACAATTATGGCTCATGGCTCAATGGAGCCTCAAACTTCTGGGCTCAAGCGATCCTCCCACCTCAGCTCTGGGCTTCTGGAGTAGCCAGGACTACAGGTGTGCACCACCACCCCCAGCTAATTATTTTATTTTTTTGTAGAGCCAAGGTCTCACTAAGTTGCCCAAGCTGGTCTCAAACTCCTAAGCTCAAGCGATTCTTCTCCCTTGACCTCCCAAAGTGCTAGGGTTACAGCCACCACACCCATCCTTAACCTACTTAATTTGAAATGAAAGCAATTCAGAACCTGGCCTGTACACATTTTTTACAAAGGCTACTATTACAGTGATTTGGAAAAAACTTAAGACAATATCCTCACTTACCTCGGTAATACATTTTCCTACACAAGTATGACACAAAAGATACTCTACCTCAATGTCCTGGAGACTGAATTCCTTTTGATCTGTAAAATTTGCGGCCCCAGCACTAAGTTCCATCAGCATCTTGGCGATCTCGGGCTTTATGGCCGAGGTGAGCCGACTGGCTGCTTCCATGACGTGCTCCTGCACATCTTTGAGCTGCGTGGCTGCCTTTGAGTAGTGAGAGTTTCTGAACACGGTGCTGAAGAGATCTGTGAGGAAAGTACTGGCACGGCAGAAGACGTTCAGGGCATCCAGATACTTGGAGATGCCCTGCTGGATGTCAGCGATGGGAGTGGAGTGGGGCATGGCATGGTGGCAGCTGCCTGCAGCGGTCAGACTGCCCAGGGGGGCAGTGGTGGCCGTGGACGCCAGGGGAGCACTCAGTGCTCGGCCCAGCTCGGGCATCGGGTACTGCTGGTGCTGCTGCACCTTCTGCTTGGACCCGCCAAGCAGGAAGCGCCGCTTGTAGTCCATTTTACTGTCCTGGGCACTGCAGCAATACATGCGGGAGGGGGGAATGTCCCAGTGACCGTGAACGGGTCAGGGTTCTGATTCTTTTTTCTCAAAACTGTAGCTAGGTATAAAAATAATGGAGTTCTGCAAATCGAAGTTTTAAAAAAGGCATTTCCATGAGGCAGGTGACCATGTGATCCAACACAGAGGTGAGAAAGACAACACGTTTATATAATTAATATTTTCAGTGTAGGCAGGATCTCTGACAAAAAATAAAAGATGTCCAAAATGCTGGATAAGAACTGTTTAGCATTCTACTCTATTAATAAAAGAATATGCTTGCTGAGAAAAATGTTTACTTCTTTGCAAGAATATTTTGATACTTGTATTTACAATGGCAGAAAAATAAGTTACCTTTTAAAAATGTAATATAATGTAATACAGCATGTCTTCAACATACCCAAAAAAGTCAGAACCCAAAAACCCAGAAGCTGATCAACAGCAATTTAAAAAGCAGTACAGAATTAAATTCACACAAAGTCCTTCAGAAGGAAGATCAAACTTCTGCAGAATTTTGACAGAGCCTGCCCGTCAAATCCATTTCCCTGTAAAGCTGCTTGTATGCAATGCTAAAAATCTCCAAATTTCCTGTTTTCTGAAAACAAGTTTGTTTTTTTTAAATGGCATGTGTTATTATAAGTCTCCTCCTCCGTTCCTTTTGTTTGCTGAGGTAGCTGTTTCCTTGTAACATTAATAAGAGGTGCTTCCAGACTGGGCTGGCCCTCAGTTGTAAAGTCTGAAGCAAAAATGCACAGATGTATTTGTAAGGCTTCTAAGTCATTTCCTGTCAGGGGGGAAAAATAAGATAAAGTGAGGAAAGCTATAGGACAATGAGTAATTCCAGACAATAACACCCATGAAGCTATTATTCATGCAGGTGGGCTACAAATGAATAAAAAATCATATTATAACTTAGAGGAACAGGTATAATAGTACAAAAGTTTAAATACATTTCACTCAAAGTCATATTTACCACATATTTAAGTTATTTTATTTATCTTTTTGAGATGGAGTTTTGCTCTGTCACCCAGGCTGGAGTGCAGTGGCATGGTCTCGGCTCACCACAACCTCCACCTCCCAGGTTCCAGCAATTCTCCTGCCTCAGCCTCCTGAGTAGCTGGCATTACAAGCACCCACCATGCTCAGCCAATTTTTGTATTTTTAGTAAAGATGGGGTTTCGCCATGCTGGCCAGGCTGGTCTTGAACTCCTGACCTCAGGTGATCTACTTCCCAAAGTGCTGGGATTGCAGGCGTGAGCCACTGCGCCTGGCCACCTTTTTTTTTTTTTTTTTTTTTTTTTGGGACAGCGTCTCCTTCTGTTACGCAGGTTGGAATGCAGTAGTATGACCTTGGCTCACTGCAGCCTCGAATGCTTGGGTCCAAACAATCCTTCTGCCTCAGTCTCCGGATTAGCTAGGACTACAGACATACCACTACACTTAGTTAATTTTTTTATTTTTTGGTAAAGACATGGTTTCCCCATGTTGCCCAGGCTGGTCTCAAACTCCTGAGCAAGTGATCCTCCCACCTCAGCCCAAAATGCTGAGATTACAGGCATGAGCCACCATGCTTGACCATATCTTCAACTTCAACCTATGTAATGGTGGTATATAGTTTGGTCTACTTATTGATAACCAGGTTTTCTTTCTTTCTATTTTCCTTTTTTGAATATATAATTAAATGTAACTCATACTTCATCACTTATGGCCAACTCAATAATTCCTTTGTATTTCTATGATTGTGTCAGCAACATAGAAATTAGGCAGGTTACAAAGGCAGGAGATGAGAAGAACACTGTGGATACAAACATTTACATAAAGTCAATAAAACAACCATTATTTATGGCTCTATGTTCAACATAATTTCAGCTCTTTAAAAAAATCTCATAAACTTTTCAGGAAACAAATATCAAATGGCTACTTGTAAAAAAATTGTTCCCAAATGTTCCTTTTTCATGACAAATAATGCAATCAAATCTATCCCCACCTGAGTGCTCCATAATGTAAAGATTCAGATGTACAACAGAACCACTCTACAGGAATGCTGAAGCAGGGCAGGCTGTTCTCATGGAGACTCTGTGGCCTCTGAAGGAAAACCTTCACCTGAGTTGGCCATAGCGAGTATCATGTGCAGCCCTGAGAAGCACTCTATCTTTGTTTAGTGATGCACCAGCTTCCTAGTTCCTCTACTGCAGCTGCCTCTGGCTCTAGGAGAGCCTGCCCCCATTCCTTTGACAGATCTAGGAGGCCAAGTAAGATCTATATGCTTACCTAATTAAAAAAAACCACAATCATTAAACTCTTTTTCATTTTACACATTTCTATACTTTCTCTAAATGAAACTTACAATGCTTAAAATTATATTATTTCACCAAATTCATCTATAGATTCAACACAATCTCTATCAATTTTCTTTTATTTTTATTTATTTTTATTTTTTTTGAGACAAAGTTGTGCTCTGTTGCCCAGGCTGAAGTGCAGTGGCACAATTTCAGCTCACTGCAACCTCCACCTCTGGGATTCAAGTGACTCTCCCGCTTCAGCCTCCCAAGTATCTGAGACTACAGGCATGCACCACAACGCCGAGTTTTGTATTTTTAGTAGAGACACGATTTCACCACATTGGCCAGGTTGTTCTCACATTCCTGGCCTCAAGTGATCCACCCACCTCGGCCTCCCAGAGTGCTGGGATTACAGGCGTGAGCCACTGCGCTGGCCTCAAAATTTCAACAACTTTTTATACAGAAATAGGCAAACTGACCCCAAAATTCATTTGGAAGCCAGGAGTGGTAGTACATGCCTGCAGTCCTAGTTACTTAGGTGGCCAAGGTGAGAGCATCACCTGAGCCCAGGAGTTCAAGAGCAGCCTGGGCAACATTGCAAGACGCTGTCTCTAAAAAATAAAAGAAGATAAAACTAAGTCCTAAAATTCATATAAAAATGTGACGGATCTGCTCTTGGCATACACTGCAGGGGAAAGAAAAAAAGGAAAAGAAAAATATGAGGAATCCAGGATGATCAAAACAAACACTGAAAAAAATAAATGTTGTAAAAGTAATATTTCTTGATTTCAAAATCTACTATAAAGCTATAGTAACCAAAGCAGTGAAATACTGGCATAAGGAAAGATGTATAAATCAATGGAATAGAATTAGAAGTCCAGAAATAAACCCATATATCTATGGTCAACTGATTTTAGACCAGGATGCCAAAAACATCCAATGTCCAATGGGGAAAGAACAGTCTCTTCAATAAATGTTGATGGGACAACTATATATCCACATGCGAACAAATGAATCTGGACCCCTTACCTCACATCATATACCAAAATTAGACTGGTGTAGTGGCTCATGTCTGTAATCTCAGCACTTTGAAGGACCGAGACAGAAGGATCACTTGCAGCCAGGAATTTGAGACTAGTCTGAACAACAAAGCAAGACTTCATCTCTACAAAAAATTTTTAAAAATTAGCTGGCCACAGTGGTGTGCCCTATAGTCTCCACTACTTGGGAGGCTGAGGAAGCAGGATCTCTTGAGACCAGGAGTTCGAAGCAGCAGTGAGCCATGATTGTGCCACTGCACTATAGCCTGGGTAATAAAGCGAGACCCTGTCTCAAACAAAACAAAGCAAAACACCAGCAGACACAAGATTCATGAAAATAAAAGCCTAAAAAGAAAGGGGAGGGAAATTATATCATCAAAAATGTAGAATAAGGACTTCCCCCTACCAAAATTCACTACTCCATAAAAACAATGAGAAATTGGCAAAATAATCAGAATCAACTTTTTCAGAACTCGAAACAGGCTTTCAGCAAACTGGGGATATTTTATTGAAGACAAATAGCTGAATCCTGGTAAGAACAGTGAGTTTTGTAGCATTTTAACTTGACTGAGTCCCATTCTGAGCTCTCCACCTCCATAACAACTTTGAAAACTAGCAGCTGCATCCACACTGAAGACTATAAGACTGGCAGTTACCAGAGGAAGCAGAACTGGGCTACAGCTCCTTCAAAGTACCATTCCCAGGAATGATACCTTTTTATTTGACCTGTCTGGTGGTTCCCTAAAAGACCCCATTTGCAAAGATCTCTGTATTTTACCTGACTTAGAGCTCATCTGGAGAGGGAGAAGTATCTGATTTTCAGAGCTGCGATGTTATATCATTTAAAATGTCCAGTTGGCCGGCCACAGTGGCTCCTTTTGGGAGGCCGAGGCAGGCAAATCACCTGAGGTCAGGAGTTCAAGAACGGCCTGGCCAAAATGTAATGAAACCCTGTCTCTATTAAGAATACAAAAAAAAATTAACCAGGTGTGATAGCCCACACCATAGTCCCAGCTACTCGAGCAGCTTAGGCAGGAAAATTGCTTGGATCATGCCACTGCACTCCAGCCTGGGTGACAGAGCAAGACTCAGTCTAAAGTAGTAATAATAATAATAATAACAATAATAATAACAATAATAAAATAAAAATGTCCAGTTTTCAACAAGAAATTGGAAGACACACAAACAAACAAGAAAATACAGCTCATATGAAAGGAAAAAACAGAAACTCTTCCTAAGGGAAGCCCAGACAATGGACTTACCAGACAAAGACTTTAAGTCAGCTAATTTAAGTATATTCAAAGAACGAAAAGAAACCACTTCTTAAAAAATGTAGGGAAAATGTAAGAGAGCAACAGAGGGTGGAACTTTTGTAACAGATCCACTCACAATAAACGACTCCTGTGATGGTGCCATTAATCTATTCAGGAGGACAAGAGCCTTCATGATGTAATCATCTCTTTTTTTTTTTCTTTTTCTTTTTTTTTTTTTTTTTTGAGACAGAGTCTTGCTTCATCACCAGGCACCAGGCTGGAGTGCAGTGGTGCATTCTCAGTTCACTGCAACCTCCACCACCCGGGTTCAAGCAATTCTCCTGCCTCAGTCTCCCGAGTAGCTGGGACTACAGGTGCGCGCCACCATGCCCAGCTAATTTTTGTTTGTTTGTTTGTTTTTTAAAGACGGGGTTTCATCATGTTGGCCAGGGTGGTCTCGATTCCCTGACCTTGTGATCCACCCGCCTCGGCCTCCCAAAGTGCTGGGATTACAGGTGACAGCCACCGCACCTGGCTTAATTTTTGTATTTTTAGTAGAGACGGGGTTTCAACATGTTAGCCCAGAGTTACTTCTTGTTCACAAAAATTCAGTGTGGGTCTGGCAGCCCTTCTTCGGCTTAAAGGGACACCACTAGAACTCATGTCTCCCATGGCTGAGCAGCACAGAAAAAGAAAGTCAAAACTTATACCCACTCTTTACTACTTCCCACTGAAAGTGACACATATCACCTCCCTTCAAAGCCCTCTGGCCAGAAGTGGTTGCATGGTACCAATTCCACTACAAGAGAGGTTGAGGAATGTAGGGGAACATACAGAATAGGGGGCAAGCACTACAGTCTGCCACAGTTATCCACACAGCCCAGCTGTGTGTTGTATGGTTCTGCCCAGATGAAACCTCCCAGGCTACGGTGATCCTCTCACTGCATGCAGCCTCCCCAGTAGCTGGGACTACAGGCACATGCCACCATGCCCAGCTAATTATTATTATTATTTAATAAAATTCTTCCTAATGCTGTCTAAATGTTTTTCACATACTTTCCCATCCCCCTATTTATCTGCCTGACAGGCTAAAATATGTTCAATCCATTTAAGGACATTTCTTTTCCATATTTTCTTAAAAAGAATTTTCACTGGGAAAACATTCACCATTTATGAATCCACTATTCATGCTGCATGGAAATAAATACGCATTGTGAAAGACCTCAGAAGTTAGTGTAGCCAAGACTTGTGAGATTTGTCATGTATTTCTAAGTTTTAATGTTACTTAAAATTGTACACAGCAGAAAAGAACATTTTAAGTAACATCTTTTCAACATCATAATAATTTGCAGAGGTTCTCAATAAATTAAAACTGAATTCAGCCATAATTATATCATTTAAAATATTCATTTCTGCAATTAAAGTAATAAGTGATTTCTATTTCAGGCAATAAAGAACATGCTTGAAATTAGATGAAGCCCAGATGCAGTGCTTCATGCCTGTAATGCCAACATCTTGAGGGGCCAAGATGGGCAGATCACTTGAGGCCAGGAGTTCGAGACCAGCCTGGGCAACATGGTGAAACCCTGTCTCTACTAAAAATACAAAAATTAGCCCAGTGTGGTAGCACACGCTGGTAATTCCAGCTGCTTGGGAGGCTGGGGCACAAGAATCACTAGAACCTGGGAGGTGGAGGTTGCAGTGAGCCGAGATTGGGACACTGCACTCCTGCTTGGGTGATTGAGACTCGGTCTTTAAAAAAAAAAAAAAAAAAAAAGGAAACTAGATAAAGACTCATTATAAAAGGATTTTCTTATACCTATAATTAACAAGACATGAAAAGTGGTCAGTTATCCTGAGAAGATCTCTTGAAGCACTTCCCTTTAGAAAGACACAGTACTGGCCGGGCACAGTGGCTCACGCCTGTAATCCCAGCACTTTGGGAGGTTGAGGCGGGTGGATAATAAGGTCAAGAGATAGAGACCATTCTGGCCAACATAAAACCCCATCTCTACTAAAAATACAAAAATTAGCTAGGCACAGTAGCTCATGCCTGTAATCCCAGCACTCTGGGAGGCCAAGGTGGGCAGATCATGAGGTAGGGAGTTCGAGACCAGCCTGACCAACATGGTGAAACCCCATTCTTACTAAAAATACAAAAAAAAATTAGCTTGGCGAGGTGGCCCACACCTGTAATCCCAACTACCTCAGGAGGCTGAGTCAGGAGAATCGTTTAAACCCACGAGGCGGAGGTTGCAGTGAGCCACGATTGTGCCACTGCACTCGAGCTTAGGCGATAGAGTGAGACTCAGTCTCAAAAAATAAATAAATAAATAAATGAAATAAAAATAAAGCCACAAAAAGTAGCTGGGCATGGTGGCATGCACCTGTAGTTCTAGCTACTAGGGAGGCTTAGGCACAAGAATCACTTGAACCCAGGAGGTGGAGGTTGCAGTAAGCCAAGGTCACGCCACTGCACTCCAGCCTGGTGACAGAGCAAGACTCCGTCTTAACAAAACAAAACAAAACCAAAAAAAGAAAGACAGAGTAATGAGTGAAGAAGAGAAAGGCCCTGGGCGCCTGACTAACTGAGTGAGATCCTGGCTCTGCCAGGATCAGCTTGACCTTTAGCAAGTTCCTTAACCTCTCTCTGCCTCAGTTTTATCATCTGTAAAATCAAGATAATAGTAGCCACTGTGACTGAGTTAAATGGGTTTATACACATAAAGCACTTAGAATGATGTCTGTCAGCCGGGTGTGGTGGCTCACGACTGTAATCCCAGCACTTTGGGAGGCTGAGGCAGGCAGATCACAAGGTCAGGAGATGCAGACCATCCTGGCCAACATGGTGAAACCCCACCTCTACTAAAAATACAAAAAAATTAGCTGGATGTGGTGGCGCAACCCTGTAGTCCCAGCTACTTGGGAGGCTGAGGCAGGAGAATTGCTTGAACCCAGGAGGGAGCCCAGAGATTGAAGTGAGCCAAGATCATGCCACTGCACTACAACCTGGGCAGCAATGCAAGACTCCATCTCAAAAAAAAAAAAAAAGGAATGATGTCTGTCACATATTATGTTTGATGATGATGTTATTATCATTCCTGCAAAGTAAGAAAAAGTAAGCAGGACTTGTTATTTCTGCTTATCTGGAATAAAGTTACTGACAAGAAAGGTCTTGAAAAGTTACCCAACCCCTGAATCAAATAGAAATCTACCAATCCCAGGATAGGAAGCATCACACACTTCAGTGATAACTAACTTGTGCTTACATGGACTAAGCAGCTACAAAGAGAAATGTAATCCCTGAATTAATTAAGTTTTCCCATCTGACTACAAATTGATAGCCATGATTTGTGAATACAGAGAATAATTTTAGATCCATTTTAGTCCTTAAGCCAATAGAGAAAACAGAGTGGCAACCAGTCCTGCTGTCAGAAATGGGATGACATAATGGAGCTTCATTTCAAAACGACAGGCTAAATAAACAGGCACGTGCACTTACCTCCCCATCCTCCCCAAATCCCAATGACATAACAATAAAGACATTCACAAGAGAATTGCCGCAAAACAGTAATGAAAAGGTCTGAGGGCCACAGTCTATTTAAATGAAGGCCATTTTCTAGAAGATGGAGAGAAAGCAGAGGAAACTATATTACAAGACAGACCAGAGCAAAGCTGGCCACTTTCTAGAACATGCAGGGCCAAAGGATGACAGAGAGGCAGAATCCTTTTTCCTGGAGGAGCTGGATAAATGCCCAGCTTTGAGTCAGCAGGTATAGAAATCCAGAGTGGGAAAGTGGCTAATCACCCTGATTTGATCTGTATTTCCCATTCCTGATCAGTGAATCAGCCAATTCTCACTAAGTCAAGAGGATTATTGGGAAAACAGAGGGACCTCCTGCAAATTACCTATATGAATAACCCAGTTCTTCATTGATAAGGATCACCAGACAACAAAGGAAAACCAAAAAGGACAAAAAAGGACAACTAAGATGAAAAGCTGATCAGACCTCAGAAGAAACATATATTTTAGGTCCTAGAAAAACACCTGAAAAGAAATTCTGACAGATATCCTCAGAGTTGGAAAGATAGTGCATCCTTAAAACAAAAGCAAACAGATCATAAAGGAAGTCAAAATCAACAATGAATTCTTGGAAATAAGAAGTATGATTGCCAAGATAAAAACAATGGAAGAAAACAGGAATGAAGTAAGGTATAGGGGATACAAAAATACACAGACACACATGCTTGTAGCTTTTTAAATAAGCCATGGGAGAATAAACCAAAAACTAACAAAAATGTTTACTCACAGGTATAGAGAAGAACAAAGACAAGGAGGAGAGCCAGACTTCTTTCAATCTATCTTGCTTATGGTTTTATCTTTAGAACCATGTAAATATTTTGGCCAGGTGCTGCGGCTCACACCTATAACCCCAGCACTTTGGAAGGCTGAGGTGGGCAGATCACCCGAGGTTGGGAGTTCAAGACCAGCCTGACCAACATGGAGAAACCCCGTCTTTAAAAAAAAATAAAATTAAAAAAAAAAAAGAACCATGTAAATATTTTATATAAGCAAAAATATAAAAAAGAAAATATCTCTAAAAATTAAATGAAAGACAAATGAATCTGTATTATTTACCAAATTAGTGGCATAGTCACACAGAGAAGAGTTATTTCAAGTTTAAAACTGTGTTTTGGCCAGGTATAGTGGTTCATGCCTGTAATCCCAGCACTTTGGGAGGCTGAGGTGGGAGGATTCCTCGAGAGTTCAAGATCAGCTTGGGCAATACAGTGAGACCCCATCTCTATAAAAAACAAACAAAATTATCCAGACATGGTGGTGCATGCCTGAAGTCCCAACTACTAATAAGGCTAAGGTGGGAGGATCACTTGAGCCCGGGTGGTGGAGGCTGCAGTGAGCCAACACGGCACCACTACACTCCAGCCTGGGTGACAGAGTGAGATGGTCTCCAACAATCAATCAATAAAATTGTGTTTTGACGGGACCTCTCTGGTGCTACTGTCAACAAATGGGAAAAGACAAATATAAAATCAAAGATATAAAAATCCCTTAATCCTTTATTTGAATTGGAAGTAAATCAGTCTGAAATTATGGTTCATCTTTTTCTTTCCAAAAAATATGTATTTCCTAGTTCTACTGAAAACAAAACCTACAAGAATTCACATCCTAGTTGAAATTAATGCCCCTGATACCATTTCCCACCAAAAGAATCAGAACTACTTAAAGAAATGGCTGATTCTAGATCTGGGATCAGAAATTTTTCTGATAAGCCCTGGACTTCTTGTCAAGCCAAGAAAGCAGTGAACTCACACAAGACTATTCATGTCAAAAGCACTTAGAATCAACCGGAAAAATAAGTTCCATTAACGATCAATAATGGGACAACTTAAGCTTCAAAAAGAATAACCATTTAGGGGTAAAAATCATTAAACATATACTGAGTTCAGACTTGGCAATAATTTCTTGGATATGACACCAAAAGCACAGGCAACAAAAAACAGATAAACTGGACTTTAAAATTAAAACTTCTATGCATCAAAGGACATTACAAACATAGAAAAAAGGCAATCCAAAGAAGAAAATATTTGTAAATCACTTATGGGAAAAGGAATTAATATCCAGAATATATAAAAAAGAATGCCTACAACTCAACCACAAAAATCCAATTTTTAAATGGGCAAAGGACTTCAATAGACTTTTGCCCTAATAAATGTACACACAGTCAATAAGCACATGAAAAGATGCTCAGCATCACTAATCACTAGTGATGTAGTTTAGATCTGTGCCCCACTCAAAACTCACGTTGAAAAGTAACTCCCAGGGTTGGAGATGGGGCCTGGGAGGAGGTGACTGGATCACGTCATAGATTTTCCTCTTTGTACTGTGTCTCAACAGTGAGTGGGTTCTCATGAGACCTGGTTGTTTAAAAGTGGGTAGCACCTCCCTCCTCTCTCTTGGTCCTGCTTCTGCCATTTAAGATGCCTGTTCCACTTTGCCTTAGCTCCCTGAGACCTCCCCAGAAGCAAATGCTGCCATGCTTCCTGTACAGCCTGTGAAACCAAGAGCCAATTAAACCACTTTTCTTTATAAATTACCAGTCTCAGGTATTTCTTTACAGTAACACAAGAACAGACAGTACAACTAGAGAATAATATAACTAGGGAAATACAAATGAAAACCACAGTGAGACACCACTTCATATCCCATTAGGATGGCTACTGTCAAAATTAACAAAACACAGAAAGTAAGTGCGGGCCACTGCCAGCTTGGGCAAAATGGAGAAACCCTGTCTCTACTAAAAATTAAAAAAAAATAGCCAGGCGTGGTCCCCGCTACTTGGAAGGCTGAGGTGGGAGGACCATCTGAGCCCGGGAGGTGGAGGTTGCAGTGAGCCAAGATTGCCCTGGGCCACTGCACTCCAGCTTGGGCCACAAAGCGAGACACTGTTTCATAAACAAAACAAAACAAAAAGTGCTGGCAAGGACATGGAGAAATTGGAAGCCCTGTATGTTGCTAGGGGGAATATAAAATAGTACAGCCACTGTGGAAAACAGTGCTTCCTTAAAAATTAAACATAGAATTTGTGATTCTATGTGATTCAGCAATTCCACTTCTTCGTATATACCCGAAAGAATTGAAAGCAAGGACTTGAACAGATATTTCTTCACCCATGCTCACAGATGCATTATTCAAAATAGTCAAAAGGTGGAAACAATCCAAATGTCCATGGACAGATGAACAGATAAACAAATGTGGTATATCCATACAACGGACTATTATTTAGCACTAAAAAGGAAGAAAAGCTGAGCAGTGGCTAATGCCTGTAATCATAGCACTTTGGGAGGCTTAGGTAGGAAGACAGCTTGAGGCCAGTTTGAGACTAGCCTGGGCAACATAGCGAAACCTGGTCTTTACAAAAAAAATTTAAAACTAGCTGGGTGTAATGGCCCACACTTGTAGTTCCAGCTACTTGGGAGGCTGAGGCATGAGGATCACTTGAACCCAAGCGTTTGAGGCTGCAGTGAGCTTGACCGCGCCACTGCACTCCACCCTGGATAACAGAGTGAGACCCTGTCAATAAAAAAGTTTTTAAGGAAAGGAATTCTAATAACATGCTCCAACATGGATGAACCTTCGAGACACTCAGCTCATTGAAAGAAGCAAGACACTAAAGGACAAAAATTGTATAATTCCACATATATGAGGTGCCTAAAATAGTCAAATTTTTAGAGACAAAGAGTAGAAGAGAGGTTGTTCCCAGGAGCTGACAGAAGGGGAAAATGGGGAGTTACTGTTTAATGGGCAAGACTTTTTTTTTGAGACAGAGTCTTGCTCTGTCGCCCAGGCTGGAGTGCTAGTGGCGCAATCTTGTCTCACTGCAACCTCTGCCTCCTGGGTTCAAGCGATTCTCATGCCTCAGCCTCCTAAGTAGCTGGAACTACAGGCTCATGCCACCATGTATGGCGAATTGTTACATTTTGAGTAGAGACCGGGTTTCACCCTGTTGGCTAGGCTGGTCTCAAACTTCTGACTTCAGGTAATCCACCCGCCTCAGCCTCCCAAAGGGCTGGGTTTACAGGCATGAGCCACAGTACCTGGCCAAAACTTTCAGTTTGGCATGCTGAAAAAGTTCTGGAGAATGGATGGTGGTGACAGTTGTACAACATTGTTAATGTACTCAATGCCATTGAAATGTATACTTAAAAATGGTTAAAACTGTAAATTTTGTGTTATGTATATTTTACCACAATAAAAAACATGAGTCCATAATGACACTAAGAGAAATTCCATTGGTCATCTATCTGTGGAGGTGTTAAGGCACCAAGCTATTATTCTAAAAATTGTTGTGTGTGGGGGGGTGAAATCAAGCATTTATCCTGCTTTTCCTGTTTATATAGTTTTTTTTTAAAAAACTCCATTTAGGAAAGTGCTAAGTGTTTAATCAAAGAAAATTAGCTAATAAATACAGAAGAAATGCTATGAAAACTATTATTTTGCAACTCTAATGAAACAGTGGATCTAGCCAGTGATTATTAATCATCGTTAAAATGATTCGGTGAAACTTGATGGGGAAGTTTATGATGAAGGAATCAGGCATAACATCTGCATCCACTAATTATGTTTACTATCATTACAGCGGGAAACTAGATACATAATTATATGCCTATCGTTGTGACAAAATAGAAAGTACACAGTACCACCCAAAAAGTGTTTTTGCCTAAAATACTGAATCAAAATCTAATCATGTCTCTATATCTAGCAAATAACTTATAGGAAACATGAGAGACAGAGAAACTCCAAATTTCACATTTTTTCTTAGGTCTTTTCAATCGTATTGTTCATAAGCAACCACTGATCTTATTAGGCTAGGTGAGTTAGGATTCTGATAGACCCTTGAGAGCAATTTTTACCAGCTTGGTCCTCCAGTTTTATTTTATTCCTTTCTGCCACCAACCTTCTAATCTCTCTTCTGCATGTAGTTTATGAAGAATTTATATCCAATGGTCCCTGGCACTTAGAATAATATCAAACAGCTTACTGAGACCTGCACAGCCCTGCCTGCCTCTCTAGCCTCATGTTGTGCCTCCTGACCTTCACTCATCATTCTGCAGTCACATCATTCATCTTCCAGTTCTTCTAGTGCCCCAAGCTCTTTACACATGCAGCTGCTTCTATCCAGAAAGCTCTTGCCTCTCTCCCACTCAAGATGCTCACCCTATCTCCTCTAGCTCTCAAAACACATGTTATACCCTCAGAGAAGCCTTTCACAGCCAACCTGTCTAAACGGGGGTCACCTCACCCCTACAACGCTGCCTTGTCTTCATGACAACTTGCAATCGTCTTACCAATTTGCACATGTACACCTTACCCCCTGGCACATAAGCTCCGAAAAACAGCAGTGGCTTGTTCACAGCTGGATCCTCCCAAGTGTGCTGGCCGACTCTCTGGAAATCTGACATGAATGAGCCATTGTTCCAGTGGTACTGTGGTGCAAACCCGAGAAATTGGCTCCTATGGCAAGCTACCTCTCCGGAGACCTGAAAGGTGACTGGCCTGTGGAAACCTGGCAGTGGCTGCAGTATCTATGACCTTAAGACAAATGATACAAGGGAGAAGGCAGAGATCACGGTCTCCACTTCTAAAGTCACAGCCAAGTAACAGGATTATCCAGAATTCTCCTCTCACGCTCAGGCCTGACGTGGATGGAGCACACTGGCTATTTCTCTGGGGAGCCTGTCCTTTATCTTTTACAAATCTGTTTATGGCATCTTCCACTGGACATATACACATATGTAGATGTACACACACACACACACACACACACACACGGACTCTTTTTCCCTCATTTCTACAAATACGCACGTTTGTACTTTTAAAGTTTCAGGTTTTAAAACTTAATTTACCTTGCCAAAACTGATGATCAAATATGGATGGGCCAGGCAGGGTGGCTCACCCCCGTAATCCCAGCACTTTTGGGAGGCTGAGGTAGGCAGATCACCTGAGGTCAGGAGTGTCAGACCAGCCCAGTCGACATGGTGAAACCCTGTCTCTACCAAAAATACAAAAATTAATCAGGCGTAGTGGTGCACAGCTGTAATCCCAGCTACTCAGGAGGCTGAGGCAGGAGAACTGCCTGAACCCAGGAGACACAGATAGGTTGCAGTGAGCCTGAGGTGAGACTGCATCACTGCATTTCAGTCTGCGTGACAGAGTGAGACTCCATCTCTAAAGAAAAACAACAAAAAACAAATATAGATGAACCCTCCAAAGAAGATGTGCCAATACGCATATGAAAAGATAGTCAACATCATTAACTGTCAGGGAAATGCAAATCAAAACCACAATGAGACACCTCTTCACAATCACTAGGATGGCTATAATCAAATAGACAGTAATAAGTGGTAGCAAAAATGCAGAGAATTTAGAATCCTCATATACTACCCAGGGGAATACAAAATGGTACAGACATGTTGGAAAACACAGTGGCAGTTCCTCAAATGGTTAAACATAAAATTACCACACGAAGAAGAAATTCTACTTGTAGGTATATATCCAAGAGAAATGAAGAACATATGCCTACACATCAACCTGCATATGAATGTCTGGAGCAGTATTATCACAATAGCCCAAAACTGCAAACAACTCAAATGTCTATAAATTGACAAATGGATAAACAAAATGTAGTATAACCATACAATGGAATATTATTCAGCCATGAAAAGGAATAAAGTACCAATACATGGATGAACCTTGAAAACATTATGCTAAGTGAAAGAAGCCAGGCCTGGTGCAGTGGCTCATGCCTGTAATCCCAGCACTTTGGGAGGCCGAGGCGGGTGGATCACAAGGTTATGAAATTGAGACCATCGGGGCCAAAATGGTGAAACCCCGTCTCTACTAAAAACACAAAAATTAGCTGGTTGCGGTGGCGCATGCCTGTAATCCCAGCTACTTGAGAGGCTGAGGCGGAAGAATCGCCTGAACCTAGGAGGCAGAGGTTGCAGTGAGCTGGGACTGCGCCACTGCACTGCAACAGAGTGAGACTCTGTCTCAAAAAAAAAAAAAGAAAAGAAAAAAAAGAAAGCCAGACCCCAAAGGCCATATTATATGGTTCCCTTAGTATGAACTGTCCTGATTAGGCAAATCCATTGAAACAAAAAGTCAATTATTGGTTGCCTAAGGCTGGGGGTGGGGGTGTGGAATGGGGGAAATAAGGAATTACTGCTAATGGGTATATGGTTTATTTGCAGAGTGATGAAAATGTTCTAAAACTGGTGATGGTTGCATAACTCTGAATATACTAAAAACCATTGATTTATATACTTTAAATGGGTAAACTATATGGTATGTGAATTTTATTTCAATAAAGCTGCTACAAAAAATATGAAGATGAATCATTCCTAAACAATTCCCTCTTCTGAGAAAAACACACACACACACACACACACACACACACACACACACACACACACACAGAAAATGTTCTGTACTCTCCAATCCACAAAAATGTAAATCCAAATATCTACCCTTGATAATGTGGAGACACTACAGGAAATTCTTTAGGCAGATTAGTGAAGTTATTGTCTATGAAGTTCAAAGCCCAACCATTTCCATGTTTTTAGTCAGTTCAGACTGACTCAAACCATATTTAGAAATGCATTCTAAAAAAATGCTTTGAAGAATTTTATTCTCAACATTCATAAATTTAAAGTATCTATCCAGGCAAGAGAAAAATGCCTGGAAAATTCAGTGCTTTGCTCGGACCCTCCTTAGAACTCTACTTTTTTGGCTCCCTTTATCTGTCCCCACATTACAAAGTGAAGCAATTTTGCAGGCTGCTAGCATGAAAAGATGCTAGTGCTGGTTCCCTTACTGCACTGGCCATTCTTAGTTACCCCTTTGAGCTACTCCTCCTCTGATAGACCTTAAGTGCTGTGCCCTCTCTGTTTCTAAGAGCAACATAGTCCTTCTGGGAGGATCCCCAAATCCATCTCTCTATTCCAGATCTTTGTCCTGTGCTTCAGAACCCAAATACTTAACTGCCTAGTGGACAGGTCCCAAAATCAAAGTCCAAAACCAGATGTCCCAAGTCTTTCAATATGCCTTCTCAGTCTTGGCAAATGGCTTTACCATCTGCCTACTTGAACAAGGTAGAAACCTGGGAGTTATCTTCCACTCCTCATTCTCCTTCACAACCAATTAATCATGGAGTCTTATCCTTCCTGCTGCCTTCTTTTTTTTTTTTTTTTTTTTTTGAGATGAAGTTTTGCTCTTGTTGCCCAGGCTGGAGTGCAATGGGTTGATCTCAACTCACTGCAACCTCCACCTCCCAGGTTCAAATGATTCTCTTGCCCCAGCCTCCCGAGTAGCTGGGATTACAGGCATGTGCCACCACGCCCAGCTAATTTTATATTTTTAGTAGAGATGGGGGTTTCTCCATGTTGGTCAAGCTGGTCTCGAACTCCCAACCTCAGGTATTCACCCCCGCCTTGGCCTCCCAAAGTGCTGGGATTACAGGCGTGAGTCACTGCATCCGGCCCCTTTCTGCCTTCTTAGTATCTCTCAAGTCCTTTCCCTTCTATCTTCACTGCCATACCAAAACTACTGTTTTTACCTCCTGCCTAAATTACAGAGGTGCCTCCTGAGTGACCTTCTAAATGCCTGGGCTACTCCCCTCTAGAGTCAATTTGATCATACCACTCTGCTCTAAAAACCCAGTATGGCTCTCCACTACCCTTCCCAATTTTCCTACATTGCCCCAACACCACCCACTTCCTACATGTGCCATCTTCCCTCTCGTCACCTGGCTACACGTTTCATTCCTCTGTCTGGAAAGCACTCTTGACTCACTCTCATTCCTCTTGGAGGTCTAACTTAGCATCACTTCTTCTGAGAAGCCACTGTGACAGACTGGGCGAGGGGTCCCTCTGCTGCCATAACACCCTGTTTTTAGCCCCATTTTAACAATAACTCTGCTGTACTGTAAAATACTAGATCACAACTGCCAGTCTGCTGTGTTTCCCTGCCACCTCCAACACCCGGGACCACTGAGCTCATTCAAGACATCCAAGGGTGCTAAGCACATTGTAAACATTTAACAGATACTTGTTGAATTATTGCTTCATCCTCAGTATTTATTTAATGTTACTTCTTTACAACATTCATGAAGTCACCCTTGCCAACCACAAAGGCAGTAGTTAGATGCTAGAAATAAGGTTCTGCTTAAAATAAATAAAGCTACTGAAGACATTCCACGGCCACACAAGTACTCCCCAAAGAAATGGACCAGTCACTAAGTGTCTATGACACGCCAAGCATTATACTTGGAGCTTTACGTATCCAATCTCTTCAATCCTCACTAGAACTCTAAAATAAAAACACTGACATTAACTGTGTATTAGAGCCAGGCACTGTGCTATGCACTTTACATGTGTTATCAAATTTATTTATTTATTTTCGAGACTCTGTTGCTCTGGCTGGAGTGCAGTGGCTCAATCTTGGTTCACTGCAATCACCACCTCCTGGGCTCAAGCGATTGTCTGACTTCGGCCTCCCAAGTAACTGGGACTACAGGCACGTGCCACCACGTCCGGCTAATTCTTATGTTTTTAGTTGAGATGGTTTTCACCATGTTAGCCAGGCTGTTCTCAAGCTCCTAACCTCAAGTGATCCGACTTCCTCAGCCTCCCAAAGTGCTGGGATTACAAGTGTAAGCCATCGCACTTGGCCGTGTTATCAAATTAGGAGGTTATCACAATGACCCCATAAGGTGGTGAGGCATCTAACAAGGTGAAGTGAGTTCTTCATGTTCTCACCACATGGCTAAGGTTGTGGTCACCACACAGCTGGGTCTGGGACATGGCAACCCGCTGCCAGAGGCTGAGCTCTCCATCCTTGCACCATCCCATCTCTGTCAAATATCCAGACCATGGCATTCCATTTACCACTCTTAGGAGGTGGTTAAGGCTGTCAGCTTCTTGGAACTGATGGGAAGTTGAGTTGGAGCAATGAAAAGTAAAGTGACCTCTCTCTAAGAGATCACACCCCATATCACTGCTGATAATTCCCAAATTCAACTCTCCAGTCAAGATCTTCCTCTCCAAGGACCAGACCCAAGAGACATCTCTGCAGGCTCTTCAAGTTTTACCCTATCACGGCCAGGCATGGTGGCTCACCCCTGGTAATCCCAGCACTTTGGGAGGCCAAGGTGGGTGGATCACCTGAGGTCAGGAGTTCAAGACCAGCCTGGCCAACATGGTAAAACCCGTCTCTATTAAAAACATAAAAATTAGCGGGGCATGGTGGCAGGCACCAGTAATTCCAGCTACGTGGGAGGCTGAGGCAGGAGAATCAGTTGAACTCAGGAGGTAAAGGTTGCAGTGAGCCAAGAATGCACACTGCACATCATCATGGGTAACAGAGCAAGACTGTTTCAAAAAATAAAATAAAAGTTTTACTCTGTCACCTTTCCATTTCCCACTTCTCCTGCTTTACTTACTGCCTTGCTTGGTCAAAGGCACTACCAACTTTTAATCTAAACTTAGGGTGTTATCCCAGATGGTCCCTGTCCTGTTCCCTGACCTGTCTAGCCTGTCTCTTCAATCCTGTCAATCCTGTTCACCACAGTGTCTGTCCTATAGCAACTGCTCCATATTACCTTTTGTTACTATTATATCCTACATGCTTCTCATTCCCTCCTTTACTCTTGTACTACTCAAGAACTTGACTTCCAGAGCAAGCAAGACCAAGGCACAGAAGCTGATAGAATGCCTTCTATGAGGACAAGAAGCCAGCCTGCCAACATCTCAAGCCCTAGCTTTTTTTTTTTTTTTTTTGAGACTCGCTCTGTGGCCCAGGCTAGAGTACAGTGGCACGATCATAGCTTACTGTAGCCTTGACCTCCCTGGCTCAAGTGATCCTCCCACCTCAGCCTCCTAAGTAGCTTGGCTAATTTTTATTTTTAAATTTTTTGTAGAGATGGGATCTCCCTACATTGCCCAGACTGGTCTCAAACTCCTAGGCTCAAGTGATCCTCCTGTCTCGGCTCCCAAAGTGCTGGTACTACAGACATGAGACACTGTGCCCCAACCCTAGCTCTTTCAATGAAAGTGCACAGAAGTGGCTGGGCACAGAGCATGTAGAAGGCTGAGGCAGGTATATCACGAATCCAGGAGATCAAGAGCAGCCAGGCCAACATGGTGAAGCCCCGTCTCTACCAAAAATACAAAAAATTAGCCGAACGTGGTGGCACACACCTGTAGTCCCAGCTATCGAGAGACTGAGGCAGGAGAATTGCTTGAACCTGGGAGGTGGAGGTTGCAGTGAGCCGAGATCGCACCACTACACTCCAGCTTAGGCAACAGAGTGAGACTCCATCTCAAAAAAAAAAAAAAAGGTGCACAGAAGGTATACTTAAACACTAGCTGACAGAGCACAGCATACTCTAAGTAGCAAACTAAGAATTATGAGAATGTCAGATGGAACTAGAAACTAACAGATGGCTTTAATCCCAGGTAACCAAACATTCTACTTTATTCCATTTTATAAATTAGTAATTAGTCATTCAATTTTTTAACACAGTGGTTCTCAACAAGTGGGGAAAAATATAATTTTGTGTCCCTCCCTGCCTCACCAACATCTGGCAATGTCTGGAGATGTTTTGATTGTCACACTGGACAAGTGCTAGTGGGTAGCATCCAGTGAGTAGAGGCCAGAAGTGCTGTTGAACATCCTACAATGCATAGGACAGCCCCTACAAAAAATTATCCACCCCAAAATGTCAATAGTGCAGCTCTTAAGAATCCCCAATAAACTAATGCTTTGAGTAACTTCCATATTCAAGTTAACTAATATATGACAAGTTACTTCTTTATGGGGAGATGATACAAACTTTCTCCATAAATTAAGCTGTAACAGGTCCATAAGCTAGAAAGAGGCATCATCAAAAAAGAGACTGATAAGTCGTTTAGCAAACAAATGCCTTAAGTTCAGAGGAAGGAGGGTGCCACAGAGGCTGAGGCCCTCCTCAAAGATCTCAGACAGCAGACTGGGCTCCTCAGCTCACTTCAAGCTGTCAGTCAAGGCCCCCTAGAGAGTATCCAGAATCCACCTTCCCATTCTTACCTGCAACAGTGCCTGTCCCTTCTACTTAACCTTTCCTCAAGCAGCAGAAGCCACAGGGCCATGACATCCCACCCACGTTGTTACTGCTGAAAAAAAGCCCTCGCCTCTTTCACAGAAGTGCTGTCCTCCAACCAAACAGCAACCCCTATCTCCACCCACAAGGCTGAGGACATGATGTCACATCAACCCAATCACAAAATCATGTGCCTATGATTCCCAGAGGAAGAAGGTAGTGAAAAGACTAAAGTGGAAAATGCCTTAAATGGCTCAGGCCCTAAGGCCTTGTCCTCTGCCACCTAAAATCAGTGCTTAGCAGCAGCCAGCCAGGAGCCGCCTCATTTCCTGTGCAACTGCAGTAAAAATAGGAAGTGGGGGAGGAAGTTCACAAAGCAGAAACAAAGTAATCACTGCCTAGCTTCCCGAACACAAATCACTGAGCAGGGAGGGTATCATTAAAACATCACAACAGAAAGGCGGGCATGGAGAGCAAGGCCAGAGGAAAGGAAGTGACACTTTGGGGTGGGGTCCACCAAGCCCAGACTATTTCTGTGCCTGAGACACTGCTCCAAAAGGAAAATGGGACAAATTGGACACTACAGAAATGGCTTCCAAGGTATTAATACTAAAGCATGTTCACTTCAAGACATGCAAAAACTGAACTTTCTAGCAGAGTAAAAAATATCAATGAAAAAGTTTTAACTATTTTTGAACTATTTTTCTAGTCAAGAGGTAGCTACTAAAACAAAACAAGGGCCAGGTGTGGTGACTCACGCCTATAATCCTAATACTTCAGAAGGCCAAGGCAGGAGGATAGCTTGGGCCCAGGAGTTCAAGGTTGCAATGAGCTATGATCATGCCACAGCACTCCAGCCTGGGTTACACAGCAAGAGTCTGTCTCTCAAAATAAAAAAAGAGGAAAAAAAATTTTTTTTAAACAAAACAAAGAGCTACTATATAATTGATCGGTTGACAAAATCCGAAGCTATGTTATCCTATATTGAGCTATGAAAACTCAAGCCAATAGGAGGGGAAAAAAAAACAAAACAAAAAACCTACTGAATAAACATTCTAATCAGTGCCAGAATCTATCATAAGTAAAATAAAGAGCCTTCTACACCCATCCCCTGCCGACACAGGTCAGCCCTGTGAGGCTCCAGGCACCTGGGATGCAGTGGGAAAGGAGCCAGATGCAGCATGTGCTCACTACCAGTCTCACGTGGGAACAACCTGCTTCCACATGGTGATCCATGACCGCCTCTGGTGCTGACATTTGCTCTGTAACAATGTACCACCACAAACCATGGCGTTCCTCTACGAAGCCAAAGCAAGTTATCATTAGCGGTTCTGAAGAGCTTTTATATTTGGTAATCTACAAACAACTGATCATTTCATTTAAGCAGAAGAACAACTTTTCTAACCACAGGGTCAACAAAGCCAAAATTTACTTTCAAAATAACACGTTTAAAAAAAAATAGGTCAAATGTGCTACATAGTCATATAGATAAAGAACAGGCTTAATTTTGTTTTAATTGAGGGGTGGTTTGTTGTTTTTGTTTTTTTTTTGGTGGGAGAGGAACAGGAAGACCAACGTGTAACATTATTTTTAAACAGTCACTACAAATATAAGTAAAAAAGTAAATGAAACAGGTGGTAATCACCACATATTCAATTTCTTTTTTCTTTCTTTTTTCATTTTTTTTTTTAAGACATGGGGTCTCACTGTGATACACAGGCCAGTCTCAAACTCCTGGACTCAAGCAATCATCCCACCCTGACCTCCCAAAGTGCTGGGATTACAGGTGTCAGCCACCATGCCTGTCCTCAATTTTCTTTTTCTTTCTTTCTTTTTCTTTTTTTTTTGAGACAGAGTCTCACTCTGTCACCCAGGTTGAAGTGCAGTGGCCCAATCTTGACTCACCACAACCTCTGCCTCCCAGGTTCCTCCCTCAGCCTCCTGAGTAGCTGGGACTACAGGCATGTGCCACCAAGCAACTAATTTTTGTATTTTTAGTATAGCTGGGGCTTTGTACAGCTGAGGACATGGCCACGCTGGTCTCAAAACTCCTTACCTTGCAATCCACCCGCCTCAGCCTCCCAAAGTGCTGGGATTACAGGCGTGAGCCATCGTGCCTGGCCGTGTCCTTAATTTCATACAAAGTAAAATAGTGAACATTTAATGAAAAAAAAAAATCTAGTAGTACCTGGTCCTGTTGAGGAGAGACCTAGCTGTCTGATTTTTGGGTAATAAATCGACTGAAGTGTACTCTAAGACTGTTGTTTTAGTCTTCTTATGAAGTCAAAAACTCTCTCTCAAAACCTGCTGCCATCAAACAAAACAAAACTAGTATTAGAACTCTTGAAGGAATTCTATTAGAGGAACACTTTGAGCCAAAAAAAGAAAAAAAAAAATCTTTGTTAAACAGAGATCTTCAAAGGAAGAAAAAACAAAAAAGGAGCAAATCCCCGCCAAAGAAAGTTTTGTCTACAAACACATACAAACCACCACCCATCACCAAAGGATGAACAAAGCTGGCTCCTAAACTTCCGAAAAAGTTTGTTCGAAGGTTTCGTCTATTAACTAGAATAGTCTTGGACCATTAAAAATTTCTGCATCAAATGTGCCCAAGTACTATGAAAACATTTGCGACAACAAATTGTGCTGGTGGTAGAAATTCAAGTGTAAATCAGGGAGTGAAAATAATTTATTTCTAAGTAAACAATTTTTTTCAAAAATAAAATCACAAAGCAATGATTTAATTTCTTTAAACCTAATTTGTAAAAAAAAAAAAAAAAAAAAAAAAAATCAACAATTTACACCAGTTAGAAACCTGCGGTTTATTTTTGTTAGTGTGGTACGATGTGAAAAAGCCCACTTATCCAAACAAAAGTTTTCAAAACTTGTAAAAAAAAAAAAGTTGAACTACTGAAAACTTATTGTGTCCATTAGAAAGTTATTTAGGAAGACTTAAAATTCTATTTTTATTTTTGTTTTTACTTATTTTTTAAAGACAGGGTCTTGGCTGGCCGTGGAGGCTCATACCTATAATCCTAGCACTTTGGGAGACCAAGGTAGGAGGACTGCTTCAGCTCAGGAGCTCAAGATCAGCCTGAGCAACATAGTGAGACTTCGTCTCTACTAAAAATAAACAACAAAAAAACATTAGCCCAGTGTGCTGGTATATATCTGTAGTCCCAGATACTTGGGAGGCTGAGGTAGCAGGATGGCTTGAGCCAGGGAGATTGAGGCTGCAGTGAGACCCTACAGGGTCTTGCTCAGTTCCCGAGGCTAGAGTACTGCAGTTGTGTGATCACCACTAACCACAGCCTTCATCTCCCAGGCTCAGGCAACCTTCCCACCTTAGCCTCCAAGTAGCTGAAACTATAAGTACACGCCACCATGCCTGGCTAATTTTTTAATTTTTTTTTGCAGAGACAGGGTCTTGCTGTGTTGTTCAGGCTGGTCTTGAACTCCTGGCCTCAAGCAATCCTCCTGCCTAGGCCCTTAAAAGTGCTGGGATTACAGGCATAAACCACCATATCTTGCCCAAGAAAACTTAAAATTCTATACTGCCATTCTTAACTACTTTGCACTGTGGAACCCATCCAAAATTAACCTCAAATGGGGGGAAAAAAAACAAGTATTTATCCAGAAGCTTATATATAAACAGGTAAATCAAGCTATAATTTAGAAATTATTCTTCTCACTATGGAGAGGAATTATATAAATTTTAGATAAACTTAAGATTTGAGAACATCTTAAGAATTTAAGGTATCTATAAAAAACTTTATCAATAAATATAACATCTCTTCCAAGCTGAGAACACTGACTCCAATTTTGCATATCCGGCAAACTTTCCCAACCTTCAGAAAGACCAGAAAGTCAGAGTCACAGCCAGGAAGCCCATTCTTCCCTACAAACATTTCAGCAGGTCAAACATTAAGAAATGAGAAAATTCTAGGTGATTCCTAACCATCTACTCCTTAAGCAGGAAAGACAGCTCCAGAGAGCAGGCCCACAGTGGTTCACCTCCAAGCTGGCTTCCGGCTCTGTCACTTATTTGTGCAATGAGCCTTCACATACTCAAACGTTCACCAAAGTTCTACTAAGTGCATAGCACTGCTCCAGGCATCCAGGATGCAGCGGTGAAAAGACAGACTTAATACCTGCTCTCAAGTAGCTTACCATCATGGGGGAAAAAGGAGAAAAAGCTCAGGCCCTCACCTTTCAGGTAGATGCTTCAATACAAAGAAACTTCATGGAAACCATGCACTTCCAAAATGCAGTAGTTATTGGTCTGGGTATGGGAATCAGACTGATCTACATGTGAATTCCTGCTCTTAGTAAATATCAGCTGAATAGATGGCACTTACTAACTTTAAGCAAGTGGCCCAACCCTTCTGCCTCAGTACTGCTGACGATTAAATCCATAAAGCACAGCCTCTGCCACACCCTCAGTCTCTGTAATAAAAGCTACTGCTCTCAAAGAGTCTGTGGACTAGTAAGAAGGTAGGATTTCATTTCCATTGCAATTCTTCATTCTGGTCTTCTACTAGTCGAAAACAAACCCCCTCAAACCCCCAAAATCGTAGAGTTAAAACAACTTTCAGAAATAAAACTTACCTTCCTGCAGCTCTGGCCCCAATTCCCAAGTCCAACCAACAAACTAAAAGAAGTAAAGCCCTGTGTGCTGGAGGGGAAAAAAGTCATGGCTCCTCCCATTTCCCTGCCCATCACTCCCTCCTCTTTCAGCCCCAAGCTAGAGGCAAAAACAGAATGGACACAGCTGAGGAGGGGCATCACCTCAAATTACAAAGTACATGACACAGTGACTCAAGCACAAGGATGTAGCGCATCCTCTCCCATCTTGACACCCAGGAGCAGTGCAGGTCCTTATGGCTAATGAGAGGAACCACTTCCGCCTTTTCCAGCCTAGGTCACCAAAGCCTGCGGCACCCAAGTCTGGGAGCCAAGCCAGCTTTCCCCAGCCTCTGTTCCCATGCACATACATCCACTTCTGGGACCTGGGGGTGGGGTGAGGGAAGACACAAGTATTTCCAGGTTTCCTGACCATAATTAGCGTGTCACTAGTACTTAATCCCAAAATAATTTTTAGTAAGAAAATTAGATTTTTTTCAGGTAATATCTTGCTCTAATTCCATTTTCTTTTTTCTTTTCTTTTCTTTTTTTTTGAGACAGAGTTTCACTCTTGTTGCGCAGGTTGGAGTGCAATGGCAAGATCTTGGCTCACTGCAACCGCCACTTCCTGGGTTCAAGTGATTCTCCTGCCTCAGCCTCCTGAGTAGCTGGGATTATAGGCACGCACCACCACGCTTGGCTAATTTTTTTGTATTTTCAGTAGAGACGGGGTTTCACTATGTTGTCCCGGCTGGTCTTGAACTCCTGACCTCAGGTGATCCACCCGCCTCAGCCCCCGAAAGTGCTGAGATTATAGGTGTGAGCCACTGTGCCTGGCTGACTAATTCTATTTTCAAAAATCTTTCCATTATGATTCTTTGCAAAGGCCAATTTGAAAAAACACTTACCTGACAGTGGCCCAGACACAATGACACAGTCAAAAAGACTGAAAAAAAAAAAAAAAGAAAAAAGAAAGAAAGAAAGAAAAGCAATACTATATCTAGGCATGAATCCTAGAAACAGACTCACAGTTAATGCAGAGGCCTGTGTCAAGTACACTCACTGGCAGCACTGTCTACGAGCACCAACCTGGCAATAACCCACGTGCCCTGCATTACGAAGACTGTTAAATACATCATCACATAGGAGCACCTCACAGCCATTCCAAACATTAAAACAGAGCCATCACACTTCACTGAGTCAAAGATGCCATCATTTAGAAATCGTATCACTGTCTCATATACGCCAAGAAAAACTCTGCCATATAACAATGACATGTTATCACATGACATATCCCAATTTCAGGCCTCCTCAAAGCTCTTGTCTTGTTTCTGTTTCCTCTGCCTGCCTCATGCTGGCTGGGACATACATCCCTGGAAAAAGTTCCTTTGTGTCCGTCTAGAAATTACCATATTTAATATCCACCCTTTTGATGAAACCATCTTGGGCTACCTTAGTTCCCAAGGAGCCTTTTCTGACTCCTGCAGCCTCTGCTGTCTCTGTCATTAGCTGTGTGCTCTCCCTTTCCGAATGAACGGGGAGCATCAGAGACAAAGGCCGGACATATCGTCATACTTACCGTCGTGCACAGCACAGGGACTGAGCAACAGAGACAAAGATGACAAACACATACCTCCTAAGAACTGTTCAAAGGACTTTACAAATATTAATTCAGTAATGCCTCACTACAACCCCAGGAGGCAGGTATCACTACCTCCCCATTTTCAGAGGAGGTAAACTGAGGTGAAGGCAGAGGCAGGCCTTGAACCCAAACCATCGTGCACAGTCCTTACTCTTAACCTCTATGCTAAGTTCATTCTACATAACTGCCATATACATCATAAACATTTATTGTTAAAATGAAAACACAGGCTGGGCACAGTGACTCACGCCTATAATCCCAGCACTTTGGGAGGCCGAGGTGGGTGGATCACTTGAGATCAGGAGTTAGAGACCAACCTGACCAACATGGTGAAACCCTGCTTCCGTGAAAAATGCAAAAATTAGCCAGGCGTGGTGGCAGGTGCCTGTAATCCTAGCTACTCAGGTGGCTGAGGCAGGAGAATCAATTGAACCCAGGAAGTGAAGGCTGTAGTGAGCCAAGACTGTGTCACTGCACTCTGGCCTGGGCAACAGAGCAAGACTCTGTCTCAAAAAAAAAAGAAAGAAAGAAAGAAAAGAAAGAAAAGAAAGAAAGAAAGAGAAAAAGAAAGAAAAAGAAGGAAAGAAAGAAAGAAAGAAAGAAAACATAATACATATACACAAAGAAAAAATTCACACCATACAAAATGATATGCGACAAAAAGCTAAATCAGCCTAGCAGCCTGGTTTTCTGGGGTCCCATCCCAAAAACAACCACTGTTTCTTTTCTATCATTCCAGAAATTATTTCTGCACTTACAAATTATTTCATGTGTATCTACCTATCTATCTATAGAGAAGGAGACATTATTTATTTCATTTACTTATTTATTTTTAGATGGAGTCTCACTCTGTCACTCAGGCTGGAGTGCAGTGGCATGATCTTAGCTCACTGCAACCTCCGCCCCACCAGGTTCAAGCAATTCTCCTGTCGCAGCCTCCCAAGTAGCTGGAACTACAGCCACATATCACCATGCCCAGTTAATTTTTGTATTTTTAGTAGAGACGGGGTTTCACCATGTCGTCAGGCTGGTCTTGAACTCCCAAACTCAGGTGATCTGCTCACCTTGGCCTCCCAAAGTGCTGGGATTACAGGCATGAACCATCATACTTGGCCTATATATATTTTTCTAAACAAATGAGCACATATTACTTCAAAAATGGAGAAATTTTTTAAAATTAGAAAAACACAAATGGGCAAATATACACTGTTTTGCACCTTGCTTTTTTCACTGATTTTTTTCTCTGAGCTTGATCCACATCTGTACCTGTGCTCTTTTTTTTAAATTCTAAGATGTAAATATTTTCACATTTTAACTTCGTGGTTTTTCATGAAGTCAGAGGATCTTAGTGTGCTTGGACTTCATCAGGAAACAGTATCACAAAAAGCTTTTTAACATATATACTGGGAATTATCTTGGCAGCCACATGCAGGCTGAATCAAGAAGCAGAGGTCAGGCAAGGCTGCTCATGCCTGTAATCCCAGCACTCTGGGAGGCCAAGGCAAGTAGATCACCTGAAGTCAGGAGTTCAAGACCAGCCTGGCCAATATGGTGAAACCCCATCTCTACTAAAAATACAAAAATTAGCCAGGCGTGGTGGTGCATGCCTGTAATCCCAGCTACTTGGGAGGCTGAGGCAGGAGAATTGCTTGAACCCAGGAGGCGGAGGTTGCAGTGAGCTGAGATTGCACCATTGCACTGCAGCCTGGGTGACGGATAGACAATCCACATAAAAAAAAAAAAAAAAAAAAAAAAGAGAAGCAGAGAGATCTACCAGGGACATGTGACATGCTGCCACATGTACTTAAGGTAAGTGGAGGATTAAACAAGGCAATGTAGACTATGTCTTCAGCATCAAACCTGGTTAGCGCACTGAGTCAAAGGACTCAGCCCAGGACCTAAAGTGCTGTTAGTGCCCAGTTAGACATTGTTATTAGTTATTTCAAGGATTGGTTCCACTTTCCAATGTCATTTCTCTCTATTCTTTATTCATACCTGTCTTTACCCTAAATCTGCTGCAGCTCAAATACCTCATGCTTGCTCTCATCTCCACACCTTTGGACATGTCCTGCCCATGCCCAAGAGTCTGCCCTTCTTGCTATAGTGCTAGACTTACCTTTTCCCACAGTACTCAGTTCAAGAACAGCATTCTCCAGAAAGTCTTCCCTGAGAACTGCAGGCTAAATTCCCTGGATGAGCAGTTTAGGAAGAGCTTATCTGTCATTACTTCCCACTGTTTATCAGCTTTGTCAATGTACCCAAAAGCAAGCAGTTTCATAGGGACTGATTAAGCTATCTAAGCTCAAAGACGACCGATGTATGAACCAGAAGGCCAGTCAGTAGTTTATGAATACCAACAAGAGCTAATACTCTCACTGAATACTTATCACAGGTGCCGGGTAGCGTGCTCAGAGCCCTCACTGCCACACTAAGGGGAAGTGCTACTATTATCCCCATTCTACAAATCAGAAAATTGAAAGATTAGTCAGCATCCCAAGACCAGGATCTGATCCAAGCAGCTTAGATGCAGAGCTCTCAACCACTCACATTCTCTCTTACCAAGAAATCTCCACATGAAGTTATCTTCTACTCAGAGAGTACTGGGAGAACAGATGCTAAGCAAGGGAGACCCTTACAGCCAGAGGCATCAACAGGGACACGCCCATCGGTGCGGTAGTGCAGAGGCCTTGTGGAAGGAATGTTGCATACAGCTCCTCTGGTCAGGCCCCCAGACGGTGCTAAAGACACACCACCTAATTCCTCTCTTGGACCTGCCACCCCAGTTTCCAGACATCATCCCAGTCCTCTCCCAGAAACACAAGTATTTCTTCTGAGGATACAAAATTAAGTTTAGGCTTTCCGGCTACACATTCCAAGCATGCCTTCTTGGGGTTATAGCTGGGTCAGTTTGGTTGAATTTAAAGTTTTCCCTGAGATTCTTCAAACTACATTTACAAAATGTCTTTTGACTTAATATCTTTTCTGTGGATAGCTAATGTGTTGTAACATTTATTCTGATTTCATTCTCAGATGATCATTCATTCCTTCAACAAATACTTCATCATTTCCAAGACACTGTGTTCTGGGCCCTGGAAATCAAAGCAGTGATCAAGACACTCAAGATCTCTGAAACCTGGGAGACGTTACTTGGTGTCTCCCCTTCCAGGGACTTGTAATACTTTATGACAATTGCTTATCTGGCATTCATCCCAGGCTGTGCTATTCAACTCTGAATTCTAATCTTCCAGTAAAGTAACTGGTCCATACTGTAGGTACTCCATAAATGTGAGCTAACTCAATTAATGACTCAATTCACTGGGTCTCCTCTTTCATATCCAGAGTAGGACCACATTAAATCTGAAATCCCTTAAGAAAATGGTACAAAGTCTAAATCAAGGTGTGGTGCTAGAAAGCAAATGGCAAATACAATCCAAATCAAGAAGGAAGATGTGATCCATCAGCTGGTAAGAACCTTAGAGTCAGGAAGAACAAGACACCTTGATAAGTTATATTTATTTATTTATTTACTTACTTATTTTGAGAAAGATCTAGCTTCGTTGCTTGGGCTAGAGTGCAGCGGCACAATCACAGTTCACTGAATCCTTGACCTCCCAGGCTCAAGCAATCCTCCCACCTCAGCCTCCCAAGTAGCTGAAACTATAGGCACGTGTCACCACGCCCAGATAATTCTGGGGGCTCACTATGTTGCCTAAGCTGATCTCAAACTCCTGGGTGCAAGCAATCCTCCCAGTTTGGCCTCCCAAAGTTCTGGGATCACAAGCATGAGCCTCTGTACTGGGCCTAAAACTTATTATTTGAAGAGACAAAGGTCTCACTATGTTGCCCAGGCTGGTCTCCAACTCCTGAGATCAAGTAATCCTCTCACCTTGTCCTCAAAAAGAAGTCATATTTTCTTCACCTAGATAAAGTATGGCCTCAGGAAAAAAGGGCAGGAGAAAAAGAACTGACTTGCGGAAAAGTCTAAGTCAAGGGTCACTAAGTGGTGGCAGAGATGAGGAAGTAAGGTGGTTCTCTACCCAGAACTCATACCGTGGATGAGTGAGAAGGAACATGTTTTGGGGGAGAGGGTAAGAGGTACAAAGCCAGGCTTCAGAAAATGCCACAAAGTAGATGTAGGAAGAGAAGCAGTAAAGACAAATGAGAAAGTATAGTCACAGATTTCAGGAAATGACCACACTAGTTCCAAGTCCAGAAGGCCAATCAAGGCCAGGCGTGGTGTCTCACACCTGTAATCGTGAGGTGGATGGCTCATTTGAGGTCAGGAGTTCGAGACCAGTCTGGCCAACATGGTGAGACCCCTGTCTTTACTAAAAATACAAAAATTAGCCAGACTTGGTGGCACAGACCTGTAATCCCAGCTACTTGAGAAGCTCAGTCAGGAGAATTGCTTGAACCCTGAAGCCAGAGGTTGCAGTGGGCCGAGATAGTGCCATTGTACTTCAGCCTGGGCAACAGAGCAAGACTCTGAATCGGAAAAAAAAAAAAAAAATTAGAAGGCCGATCCATGGGAGATTCACAAAAGCAAGAAAGAATAGCTCACTAAGCCAAATACCTGCAATCAAAGTCAAAGAAAATTATTAAGCAATGGCTGCTGCATGCATCAATTAGGGGATCCCCAAGAGGGCAGTTTCAGTAGAGATAAAGACATCTGAAGCACAAGCACAACCTCTGTTGTTTTTCCTTATCCAAACAACATTCAGGCTCTCTGTGAACTTACACTTAAGAGAAAACAACAACCGGCTTTTCAATAACTCCAAAACAAATCAATTTCTTATCTAAACCAATATGTTTTTGCCTACCTAGGAAGATCATCATTTTTCACTAAGGACAAAGTCACAGGAGGGAAAAAGAGTGATAAGCTGGGCATGGTGGTTCACACCTGTGATCCCAGCTCCTTGGGAGGCTGAGGCAGGAGAATTGCTTGAACCTGGGAGGCAGAGGTTGCAGTGAGCCGAGATCGGCAACTGCACTCCAGCCTGGGGGACAGAGGGAGACTCTGACTCAAAAGAGAGAGAGAGAGGACTCCTAACCCATGTGATATCCAAGCTGGCTAGCTTTCCAAAACAATTATTTTCCTATAGACCTGGAAGACCCACTTGACACATGGATCCTGGTGTATTAGGCTACAGGTTTTCAACAGAATAAACATTTACTAAAATTTTCGCAGAATCATGTGCAATGTGCTTAACAAAAAAAAGGGATGCTTAAAACAAGGTCTTCCAAAAATCCAGAGATAATTTTAGATTGAAAAATCTAGGCTTGCCAAGGGAATCTGAGAACTTTTCTATCTTGGTCTCCAATGCTAACCTACGTATTTGTGTGCAAAAATAGAGGAAGATTAGAATCTCAAATGCCAGACTGAAAAGTTGCCACAACAAACCTGAATTCTTCATATGGAGTTTGTTATCTTGTCAGCAAGAAAGCAAATGAAATGGCAATAAACTAAACTTTTTGCTTTAAAAAGAAAAAAATCTCAAACATGAAATATTCCCTGGACTTGAAATGGAAAATGATTTTTTTAAACAAAATATTGTGAAGATATTGTGAAAATACTGTGATTTTTAAAGAAACTTGAAAACATCTAAGCATACACGAAATCTAAATACGAACTTTGTAAGTAGCCCTTACAAACATATATTTAGAACTTTTGGTCTAAAATATGATAAAATGATAAAGTTTACATATTATTCAATAAATCTGGAACAACTGACTAGCCATTTAGAAAATACTTCATATTTTAAACCAAAAATGAATTTTAGGTAGATTAAAGGCAAAAAAATAAAAAATAATAAAACCATGAAATGATAAGCAAACATGGATTTTTTTGTTGTTTTTTGAGATGGAGTCTCTCTCTGTTGCCCAGGCTGCAATGCAGTATCAGGACCTCGGCTCACTGCAACCTTCAGCTCCAACGCTCAAGCGATTCTCCTGCCTCAGCCTCCCAAGTAGGTAGCACTACAGGAGTGAGTCACCATGCCCGGCTAATTTTTTTGTATTTTTTTAGTTGAATCCGGGTTTCACCACGTTGGGCAGGCTGGTCTCGAACTCCCGGCCTCAAGTGATCCGCCCGCCTCGGCTTCTTAAAGTGCTGGGATTACAGGCATGAACCATCGCATCCAAACCAGAATTTTTAAAAATAATATTCAGAAAAATATTCCAAATATATCAAAGAAAAGAAATACCATGTACTTAAAAAATGAACATAACATTACGGCCGGAAGAGGTGGCTCACGCCTGTAATCCCAACACTTTGGGAGGCCTATGTGGGCGGACCACCTGTAGTCAGGAGTTTGAGACCAACCTGGTCAACAGGGCAAAACCTCGTCTCTACTAAAAATACACAAATTAGTCGGGAGTGGTGGTGGGCGTCTGTAATCCCAGCTACTCAGGAAACCTAAAGCAGGAGAATCGCTCCAACTCAGGAGGCAGAGGTTGCAGTGAATCTAGATCGTGCCACTGCCCTCCAGCCTGGGTGACAAAGTGAGACAGTCTCCAAAATACAAGTTACTTTTGACCTCATTTGTAAATTTCTTCTAAGACAAAATCAGACCGGGTGTAGTATCTCACACTTGTAACCCAACACTGGGAGGCCAGGGTGAGAGGGTCGCTTGAGGCCATAAGTTTGAGACCAGCCTGGGCAACAGTCTCCTATTGAAAAAAAGACAATAATCAGACAAATCCTTCTGGCAGAATTGTTTATCTTGTGACAAATTGGAAACGATCTAAGTGCTCATCAGTGGTTACATCTCGCACTGTAAAGTCCATAAAAATAATATCTATTCGTATTGATTATCACCAAAATCTTGGCAGTGGTTGTCACCGAATGGTAGACGGACAGATGACTGTCATTTTCTCCCTTAGACTTTTTGTGTCGTCTTGAGTGTTTTGCTAGGAGAGGAGAATGAACTGCTTTTATAAAGGGGATGCGGGACCAGAATAAGCTATTTTGAAACTGCAGGCCCCTCAAGCTGAGTCTTTCTCAGACAAATTTGTGAGAAGTCTAAACAAAATTCTTATCATGCCAACCAGGCATGCTTCTTTCCTCGCACCGCGCAGCGCAGTTAGACACACCCCTGACCCTGCGCTCGCCCCTCGGGCGCGGGTCCCTCACGCTCAGCCCCGGCCCTCCCGGTCCTCGCGGACCCTCCCTCCGGCCCAATGCGCCAGCGGGCTCCGCAGGGCCGGAAAAGCGCGCTCCTCGGCAGTCCGGAGACGCCGGGAAGCTGCGCGCAGCCGGCCAGGCAGCGCCGGGGTGGCGAGAGGGCCGCCTCCACGGCCAGCCCCGCGGACCCCGGCCGCCCGCAGGCCGCCGTCCCTCTAAGGGCTTCCGGGAGCAGGTCCCGGCGCCAGCGCGACCTCCCGGGCCCCGGCGACCCGAGGGAGCGCCCCCTTTCTCCGCCTGACGGACGCCGACCCGCCCCTCCAGTGTCGCTGCCGCCGGGTCCCCGCCGCGCCCCCTGGTCCCGTGTTCGCGCCAGGAGGCCCCTCTGGGCTTCCGTCGGCCCGGCCAGCGCCCGCTAAGCCGGGCGTCCTCCACAGCGGGCAGGCAAGGGGCGGGAGCCCACGGCCCCGCGCCCTGCGGCCCCGAGCGGAGCGGCGCCCCGCGAGCCAGTCCCGCCGTCAGCCCTGGCTGCGGCCCGCGGCCCCGCTACCCACTGCCCACTATCCACCACCCGACCCCGCCCGCCAGCGCCTGCCTGCGCCTGCCGCGCCCGCTCCTCACCTGCGTCGCGCCCCGGCCCCCAGCGCACCGCCCCGGACCGGCTGTGTACACCGGAAGTGACGTCTCCGGCCCGGCCCCGACCCCGCCCCGGGCGGACGCGGGGCGGCTGCGGATCCCGCACCTACAGCAAACCCTCCCCTCGCACGAGCGGGGAGAGGGCGCCCCGTAGCCTTTTTTCCTGGAGACCCCGATCCCCCGAGAGGGATGGCTGGGACAGAGGTTGAGGACTGGCGGCCAGAGCCGGAGGTCTTCCCAAATTCTCCACCAAGGCTTGGCCCCCGGGCAGTAGGGGTCGGCGGCGTCCTCCTGGATTTATTTCTGAAATTGATTACTGGCGTATCGAGCGTTTCCTAGATGCCAGGCCCCGGCGGGCACTACAGGAACGGGTAGTGCTGTCTCCGACATAGGTTTATCCCTTAGTAAACACACAATACCATTGTCACCAATCCGGGTGATAATATATTACCAATGGTGACAAGTGGTAGGAGGGGAAAGAGTAAGAGGGAGGGAGAGAATACCCTGACCTAGTTAGTGGAGGAGGGTGATCGGGGAATTCCGCCAGGAGCTGAGGTCCTAAAGGGGAGAAGGGAGGAAAACACATTACACAGAAGAAACAGCAAGTGTTTTCCAGTTTTGTGGGCTTTTTTTTTTTTTTTTTTTTTGAGACGGAGTCTTGCTCTGTCGCCCCGGCGGTGGAGTGCAGTGGCTCACTACAACCTCCACCTCCTGGGTTCCAGTGATTCTCCTGCCTCAGCCTCCCGAGTAGCTGCGATTACAAGCGTGTGCTACCGCGTCGGCTAATTTTTGTATTATTATTAGAGATGGGGTTTTGCCATGTTGGCCAGGCTGGTCTCAAACTCCTGACCTCAAGTGATCCGCCCGCCTCGGCCTCCCAAAGTGCTGGTATTACAGACGTGAGCCATGGAGCCCGGCCCAGTTTTGGGTTCTAATACTAAATCAGGGTGGTGAGAAGTTAGGTCTTACTTGACAGTGTTGCAAAACGAATGAGTTTTAAGCAAGAGGTGATTTGTCCATACTTGAGAGTGTAAAGGGGTTATTCTAGCTGCAGTGTGGAGAAGAAAGGACTAGGGAGGGGAGGCAAGAGTGGATATAAATATGTACACCCATGTTCATATTAGTCAGAAGGTGGAAGCAACCCAATGTCCATCCACGGATGAATGGGAACACAAAATGTGGTATAAACATACAATAGAATATTATTCAGCATCAAAAAGGAAAGACGCCAGGCGAAGTGGCTCATGCCTGTAATCCTAGCACTTTGGGAGGCTGAGGCAAGTGGGTCACTTGAGGTCAAGAGTTTGAGACCAGCCTGACCAACATGGAGAAACTCTGTCTCTACCAAAAATACAAAATTAGCCAGGTGTGGTGGCACATGCCTGTAGTCCCAGCTACTCGGGAGGCTCAGGCAGGAGAATCCCTTGAACCCAGGAGGCGGAGGTTGCGGTGAGCCAAGATGGCGTCTTTGCACTCAAGCCTGGGCAGCAAGAGTGAAACTCCCTCTCGAAAGAAAGAGAGAGAGAGGGAGAGAGAGAGGAGAGAGAGAGAGAAGTCACTCTCAGTGGGATGTGGTGGCTTACACTTGTAATTCCAGCATTTTGGGAGGCTGAGTTGGGAGGGTCGCTTGAGGCTAGAAGTTGAAGACCAACCTGAGCAACAAAGTGGGACTCCATCTCTACAAAAAATTTGAAAAATTAGCTGGGCATAGTGGTGCCCACTTGTAGTCCCAGTTACTGGGGAGGCTGAGGTAGGAGGATCACTTGAGCCCACAAGTTCAAGACTGCCGTGAGATATGATTGTGTCACTGTACTCCTGCTGGGCAACAGAGTAAAACCCTGTCTTAAAAAAAAAAAGTTACTCTCAGCAAATAACCCCAATGCCACTCCACCACCAAGAACACTTGGCTGTGAAAACCGCTTTCCTGAAGATTCTTCTTTTAGACATTCCCACTGAAACTAACATGGAAAAGCCCAGCCTAGAAGCTTGTACTGCCATAGAGAATGCACAAGCAGGCCGGGCGTGGTAGCTAATGCCTGTAATCCCAGCACTTTGGGAGGACTAGGCATGTGGATCACGAGATCAGGAGTTCAAGACCAGCCTGGACAAGATGGTGAAAACCCGTCTCTTTCTAAAAATACAAAAACTGGCCGGGCATGGTGGAGGGCGTCTGTAATCTCAACTACTCAGAAGGCTGAGGCAGAGATTGCAGTGAGCCAAGATTGCACCACTGTACTCCAGCCTGGGCAACAGAGCAAGACTCCATCAAAAGAAACCAAAAACGGGGTGGGAGGTAGGGGAAGGTGGGGAGGGATAACATGGGGAGAAATGCCAGATATAGTATGCACCTAAAGTAAATTAAATTAAACAAAAAAAGGAAAGGAACCAAAAATGAAAACCAAAAAGTAAGAAAATGCACCCTGATCTCAGCAGGGCTGGCTCTCCCTGCTGAGAAAAAAATTCGATTTGCTCCAGATGGCTTTTCTTAGAGCTTCACATTCCTATTGTCAGATAAGTTGCAGAATGAGAACATCCCACTTAGAGGGCCCCTCAGGTATTCTAGAACTGATTTTCTTATTATTTTTATTTATTTATTTATTTATTTTGAGATGGAGTCTCACTCTATTGCCCAGGCTGGAGTACTGTGGAATGATCTCAGCTCACTGCAACCTCCACCTCCCAGGTTCAAGCAATTCTCCTGCCTTAGCCTTCCGTAGCTGGGACTACAGGCGCACGCCACTGTGCCCAGCTGATTTTTTTTTTTTTTTTAGTAGAGATGGGGTTTCACCATGTTGGCAAGGATGGTCTCGATCTCTTGACCTCGTGATCCCAACCTCCCAAAGTGTTAGGATTGCAGGCATGAGCCACCGTGCCCAGCCCAGAACTGATTTTCTTTTCTGTTTTTTTCTTGAGACGGAGTTTCGTTCTTGTTGCCCAGGCTGGAATGCAGTGGCAGTGGCGCCATCTCGGCTCGCTGCAACCTCCTCCTCCTGGGTTCAAGTGATTCTCCTGCTTCAGCCCTCCGAGTAGCTGGGATTATAGGTGCACACCACCATGTCTGGCTAAGTTTTTGTATTTTTAGTAGAGATGGGGTTTCACTATGTTGTCCAGGCTGGTCTCAAACTCCTGACCTCAGGTGATCCACCTACCTCAGCCTTCCAAAGTGCTGCGATTACAGGCATGAGCCAACATGCCTGGCAGAACTGATTTTCTTAAGCAGCCAAAGTTATTACTATTGGCTGGTGCATTCTTTATGGAAATAAAAGCCAGGACTTCGAGGCTGGGCTTTTCCATGTTAGTTTCAGTGGAAATGTCTGAAAGAAGAGCCTTCGGAAAAGAGGTTTTCACAGCCAAGTGTTCTTGGTGGTGGAGGGAGCAATGGGGTTGTTTGCAGAGAGTAACTTTTTTTTTTTTTTTTGAAACAGAGTCTCACTCTATAACCAGGCTGAAGTGCAGTAGCAGGATCTTGGCTCACTGCACCCTCCACCTCCCGAGTTCAAGCAATTCTCTGCCTCAGGTTCCATAGTAGCTGGGACTACAGGCGCTTGCCACCACGCCCAGCTAATTTTTTGTATTTTTAGTAGAGATGGGTTTTCACCGTGTTGGCTAGGATGGTTTTGATCTTCTGACCTTGTGATCTGCCCACCTCAGCCTACAAAAGTGCTGGGGTTACGGGTGTAATCCTTTTTTTTTTTTTTTTTAAGACAGGGTCTCACTCTGTTTCCAGCAGGAGTGCGGTGGCACAATCATAGCTCACTGCAGCCTTGAACTACTGGGCTCAAGCAATCCTCCCACCTCAGCCTCCTCAGTAACTGGGACTACAAGTGGGTGCCACCATGCCCAGCTAATTTTTCAAGTTTTTTGTAGAGATGGAGTCCCACTTTGTTGCCCAGGTTGGTCTTCAGCTCCTAGCCTCAAGTGATCCTCCCACCTCAGCCTCTCCAAGTGCTGAGATTACAGGTGTGAGCTAATTCTATTTTTTTAATAGAGACAGGGTTTCACCATGTTGGCCAGGCTGGCCTTGAACTCCTGACCTCAAGTGATCTGCCTGCCTCAGCCTCTCCAAGTGCTGAGATTACAAGCATGAGCTATTGTGCCCAGCCTAGGTTGAACACTTTTTGGAGGGATTCTGAACAATAAAACTTATGAGCATCCCCTCAGATTCTTAAACCCATCAGGGGCCAAGGCTAAGGGGCGTGAGAAATGTGGGGTCTATCTGGTTAAAGAAACTAGAACTCTGTCCCCTTTTCCCATGTGAGTGGACTTTCCTTTTAGTTATCAAAATGTAATAACCCCAACTCCTTGTCACTAAAACAAGAGGGGATTTATTAGCCCTAACAAAAAGGGCACTGTGGCTGTCAGAATGGCTGTCCTTGGCAGCAGTCTGGATGCCTGGAAGGAGCTCACAGCCAGCCAGCCACCCCTCAGCTTATCAGCTCCCTCCAGGCACAGTGGGAAGGAGGGCTTAATGGGTTGAGTCTTCATTCCTTCCACACAGTGCCAGTCCTCCAAGCCAGCTCTCAAGTTGCTACATGGCTCCAGTCAGAGATGTTTTTGATTTGATTTGATTTGATTGATTGATTGATTGATTGATCGAGACGGAGTCTCGGTCTGTCACCCTGGCTGGAGTGCAGTGGCACAAACTCGGTTCACTGCAACCTCTGCCTGCTGGGTTCAAGCAATACTCCTGCCTCAGCCTCTCATGTAGCTGGGACTACAGGTGCCCGCCACCATCCCCAGCTAATTTTTTATATTTTCAGTAGAGACGGGGTTTCACCAATGCTGGCCAGGCTGGTCTCGAACTTCTGACTGCCTGCCTCTACCTTCCAAAGTGCTGGGATTACAGGCCTGAGCCACTGCGCCCAGCCTTTATTTTTATTGTTTGAGATGGAGTCTTGCTCCATCACCCAGGCTGGAGTGCAGTGGTGCGATCTCATCTCATTGCAGCCTCTGCCTTTCAGGGTCAAGTGATTCTCCTGCCTCAGCCTTGCAAGTAGCTGGGATTACAGGCGCCTGCCACCATGCCCAGCTAATTTTCGTACTTAGTATAGGGTTTTACCATGTTGGCCAGGCTGTTCTCGAACTCCTGACTGCAAACGATCTGCCCGCCTTGGCCTCCCAAAGTGCCGATTACAAATCCCAAAGTGGGATTACAGACATGAGCCACTGCATCCGGCCTCCTCTTTATTTTTGAAAGGCTAAAAAGACTGTTTGCACACCCTGTTTGTGCATGGGAGAGCAGGGTCGGGATCAAATGTGAGAAGATGTTGGCCTGCTCTAGAAGGCACCCTGGGGCTTGTGCCAGGAATTGTCAGCCTTCCCACCAGCAGTCCCCGTGGGCTAATCATTGCCAGGTCATCTGTAGCTTGCTGTCCTTTTCTGGTAGTTTGCTGTAACAGACATTACTAATATTTGAAGATAATATTATTTGAATGTCCTCACTTAGTACCAAATATTATTAGAATATTTGAATTCCAAATGCCCTTGCTTCCTCAAGTTAGGTGAGAACAAGTCAAAGTTCAAGTTGAGATAACACAACCATAAATGCATCTGACATCTCCTTTCCATTCCTAAGAACAGCTACCTTCAGACTGTGCTAGAGAGACACCAGGAGACTAACCCATCTTAGGTCAATGGAGTTCCGAAGACTACAGGATTTCCAGGTTTAAACCAAGTGGCAGCTAAGAGAGGAGGAAAGCAGGCTGGCCCAGACACGAGGTGTTTTGTTTGTTTGTTTTTTGAGACGGAGTCTTGCTGTCACACAGGCTGGAGTGCAGTGGTGCCATCTCGGGTCACTGCAACCCTCGCCTCCTGGGTTCAAGTAATTCTTCTGTCTCAGCCTCCCAAGTAGCTGGGATTAAAGGCATGTCCCACCACTCCTGGCTAATTTTTGTATTTTTCGTAGAGACAGGATTTCACTATGTTGGCCAGGCTGGTCTCAAACTCCTGACCTCAAGTGATCCCCCGACCTCAGCCTCCCAGAGTGTTGGGATTACAGGTGTGAGCCACTGCATCTGGCCTATGAGGTATTGTAAGCACAAGTTGTGACCCGGGTTGATGAAGGCTGCAGAGCAAGCCATTGACGGTCAAGAAACCAGACTCAGACAGACATCTGATCCAGGGCCACCTCTAGGCCGAACTTACAGTGGATGTGGGTAGCCCAGCATTGCTTGCTTCATCTGTCAAGGAAGGCCTCTAGATGAAGAGCAGTAGCAGTGCTGAACACAGGCGTCCCCACTGCAGACCACTGACTAGCCACAGACCCAGAGGTATGCAGCTGTCCTGCTAGCTCACAGCCCTGTGAATTATTTTTAGATCTGTGATTCAGAGGCCTAGACCAGTACTGAGACCATGGGGAGAGGAGTCTCTGCCTGGGGGCTGGCTTCTCTGGGTGGCATGGGTCTGTTTGACACCATGCTCTCATTCTCATCAGACTATGGTTTCGGCAATACAACTTCCAGAAGGACACCATCCCTTTTTTTCTTCTTTTTTGTTTTGAGACAGAGTCTTGCTCTGTTGCCCAGGCTGGAGTGCAGTGGCATGATCTCGGCTCACTGCAACTGCCACCTACTAGGTTCAAGTGATTCTCCTGCCTCAGCCTCCCAAGTAGCTGATATACACCACCACGCCTGACTCATTTTTGTATTTTCAGTAGAGATGGGGTTTCACCATGTTGGCCAGACTGTCTCAAACTCCTGACCTCAAGTGATCCACCCACCTTGGCTTCCCAAAGTGCTGGGATTACAGGTGTGAGCCACTGTGCCTGGCCACCGTCTCTTAAGGCTTCCAGATTAGATGCCTTCTCTAAGAAAAGTGACAGAGTTTGACAATCAGATTTGTGTTCCCCAAAGTGCATTCTGGACACTGCACAGAATATGGCATAGAGGAATGCAGTATGAAGACAAGATAACCAGTGAGGAGGTTATCATCGTCCACACAAGAGATGAAGGGGCTTTGAACTAGACTAGAGGCTGAGATTTGCTCACTCAAGACGGGAAACCAAGCACAAATATTTACCTTCTTTGCCTTTAAGACTGCACAGGCTGGGCGCGGTGACTCATGCCTGTAATAATCCTAGCACTTTGGGAGGCTGAGGCAGGCAGATCACCTGAGGTCGGGAGTTCAAGACCAGCCTCATCAACATGGTGAAACCCCGTCTCTATTAAAAATACAAAATCAGCCAGGTGTGATGACACACGCCTGTAATCCCAGCTACTTGGGAGGCTGAGACAGGAGAATCGCTTGAACCCAGGTGGTGGAGTTTGCACTGAGGTGAGATCGTGCCACTGCACTCCAGCCTGGACAACAGGAGCAAAACTTCATCTCAAAAAAAAAAAGGCTGCCTTAAAGGCTGCTCTGCCTATGGAGTAGCCATTCTTTTATTCCTTTACTTTTTTAATAAAGTTACTTTCATTTAAAAAGACTGCATTAAAATGTCAACAAATGAATAAATTAACAGTTATAAATAGAATTGGGCAGAAAAAACCCTGTGAAGTATTTTTCTTTCTAAAATAATTATATATATGTGTATATATATATATACACATATACATGTATACACATATATGCATATGTGTGTATACACATATACACGTATATATACACATGTAATTATATATGTGTATATATACATATACATGTGTATATACACATGTAATTACATATGTATATATACCTATATACACATGTATATATACATATGTATAATTATTTTAGAAAGAAAATATATATGTGTATATATATGTGTATAAATATAAATATATACATGTATATATATACAAATATAGATACACATATATAATTATTTATATATATCTATATACATGTAAATAGATATATATATTTGAGACAGAGTCTCGCTCTTTCACCAGGCGCTAGGCTGGAGTGCAGTGGCACGATCTCGGCTGACTGCAACCTCCGCCTCCTGGCTTCAAGCAATTCTCCTGCCTCAGCCTCACCAGTAGCTGGAAATACAGGCGTGCGCCACCACGCCCAGCTAATTTTTGTATTTTAGTAAAGACGGGGTTTCACTATGTTGGCCAGGATGGTCTCTATCTCTTGACCTCATGATCCGCCCACCTCGGCCTCCCAAAGTGCTGGGATTACAGGCATGAGCCACTGCGCCCGGCCTATTTTTATATATTTTTTGAGACAGAATCTGGCTCTGTTGCCCAGTGTGGAGTGGAGTGGCACAATCATGTCTCACTGCAGCCTTAACCTCTAGGGCTCAAGGGATCCTCCTACCTTAGCCTCCTGAGTAGCTGGGGCCAGAGGCACATGCCACTATGCTCAGCTAATTTTTAAATTTTTAAAATTTTATTTTTTTGAGACAGGGTCACTGTGTTGCCCAGGCTATAGTGCAATGGCACGATCACGGCTCACTGCAGCCTCGACCTCCTGAGCACAAGCAGTCCTTCTTCCTCAGCCTCCTGAGTAGCTGGGACCACAGAGACATGCCAGAATGCCTGGCTAATTTTTTAGTTTTCTTTGTAGAATTGGGTTTCCCTGTGTTGCCCAGGCTGGTCTCAATCTCTTGGCCTCAAGTGATCAACCTGCCTCGACTTCCCAAAGTTCTAGGATTACAGGCGTAAGCCACCTGCACTAGCCACGACTCTTCTTTTTGTTTTTCAAAACAGTATGCTGCTTAATTATAACCCATGCTGACTGCAGCAGTGAGAAACAGGTTTGTTCACTACTTGTGCATACCTTCAATTAGGTTTCCTGTTTCCAAGTCCCCTTCTCACTCGCGTCCCGTGTTGTACCTGCCGGCTCAGAGGCAGAAGCCTTCCAGAGGCCCAGGCAGGTGGCTCCTCCCACACATTAGCGCCTCTTGCGAGTGGTCCAGGTGGCAGCACCCTATGCTCTGCCTGGGGTTGCCATGCTTCCAGCTGCTCTTGTCAGTCTAGAAAGTTGCCAAAAAATACCTCACAGGGCCAGATGCAGTGGCTCACGCCTGTAATCCTAGCACTTTGGGAGGCCGAGGCGGGTGGATCACTGAAGTCAGGAGTTCAAGACCAGCCTGGCCGACATGGTGAAACCCCGTCTCTACTAAAAATACAAAAATTAGCCAGGTGTGGTGGTAGGTGCCTGTAATCTCAGCTACTTGGGAGGCTGAGGCAGGAGAATTGCTTGAACCCAGGAAGCAGAGGTTGCACTGAGCTTAGATTGCACTGCTGCACTCCAGCCTAGACGATAGAGTGAGACTCAGTCTCAAAAATAAATAAACAAATATCAGTGATTAAAAGAAAAAAAAGGAATATTCTTCTCTGTAGATATCTGTGGGAGCTGAAGAGATTGGCATCCTACAACAAACCCCTCTGGAATTCAGAAATCTCAAGAATAAAGATCACTACCTTAAAGCAAACACTGCTAGTTAACAAATGCTGGTCACACAGAGAGCTCCTTCTAATGACAACCAAGAATCCTCTGATATTTTAATAAAGCTTACTACAGGAAAGAAACCAAGATAAACCATAGCAAATGAAAAAAAAAATAGGAGAAAAAAACCTAAGAAATACAGGGATTAATTTTTTTTTCTTTTTTGAGATGGAGTCTTGCTCTGTAGCTCAGGCTGGAGTGCAGTGGTGCAATCTTGGCTCACTGCAACCTCTGCCTCTCGGGTTTAAGTGATTCTCCTGCCTCAGCCTCCTGAATAGCTGGGACAACAGTCATGCACCACCCAGCCGGGCTAATTTTTGTAATTTCGTAGAGATAGTGTTTCACCATGTTGGCCAAGCTGGTCTCAAACTCGTGGCCTCAAGTGATCTGCTTGCCTCAGCCTCCCAAAGTGCTGGGAGTACAGGCATGAGCTACTGCACCCGGCCAAAGGGGCAGCTTTTATATCTAAGTAAAAGAGACTTCTAGTGAAAGCACAGGCAGGATGGTATGAAAAAATTATATGGCCGGGCACAATGGCTCAAGCCTGTAATCCCAGCACTTTGGGAAGCCGAGGTGGGCGGATCACAAGGTCAGGAATTCGAGACCAGGTCAACCAACATGGTGAAACCCCATTTCTACTAACAAAAATTAGCCAGGTGTGCAGTAAGCAGATATCACGCCACTGCGCTCAAGCCTGGGCAACGGAGCGAGACTCCATTTCAAAAAAAAAAAAAAAAAAGAAACAAGAAAACATGAGAAAGAAGATGTGACAGAGACCTTACTATCTAGAAAATGCCCTAAGGAGGAATTCTAGTAAACAAAGGAATGGAAAACATGGTTCCAGTGAAGGCAAAATCCCAGGATCATGACTGCTGACTCCTGGAAGCAATATATTTGAGTTTTATTTTTATTTATCTTTTTCAAAAATTGTTTCTCTTTTTTAGAGATGAGAATCTCACTGTGTTGCCCAGGCTGGTCTCAAACTCCTCGGCTCAAGCGATCTGCCTGCCTCAGCAACCCAAAGTACTGGGATTATTGGCATGATCCACCACACTCGGCCTGTTTGGATTTTAGGAGAATGGTGGGAGCTTATGGAAGAGCAGTCTCTACGAGAAAAAAGGAGATTTTGTAGACTAAGTCATAGTATGGCTGAGGAGTTGGAAAAACTTGATAATATAATAAAGGCAACAAATACCAGTAAGAATGAACATTCAGAAACTCCAGAAAAAACCCAAAAGCTGTACAGAAAATAACAGTCCAAAGAAGAAATGGTCTGAAATAAACTAGAAAGTTGGTGCGTACAAGGAGAATGGAATGGATTCCAAGTAACAGAGAACATCCAAGAGCCAATCAGAAACTCTAGGGGAAAAAATTGTAAACAAACAAAAAGAAAACCAAGATAATACATACAGCTCAGCACTTTGGGAGGTGGAAGCAGGCAGATCGCTTGAGCCCAGGAGTTCAAGACTAGCCTGGGCAACATGGCAAAACTATGTCTCTACAATAAATTTAAAAATTTGCCAGGCGTGGTGGCACACCCATAGTTCCAACTACTCTGGAGGCTGGGGTGGGAGGATCGCCTGAGTCCAGGAGGTTGAAGTGAGCTGTGTTCGCACCATTGCAGTTTAGCCTGAGTGAGAGTGAGACCCTGTCTCAAAACAAAAGGCTCACTGGAGATTGCTGGTGATCTTACCAAGAACTGTTTTGGTGGAATAGGTCAAGTGGCTTGAGAAGTAAAGTCTCCTTTCACTTCAGTAATCCTGACAGTTAAACAGGAGTGGGAGTGTAGGATCCCAGGATAATCTCCTTTTTCTTTCTTTCTTTTTTTTTTTTTTTTTTTTTGAGACCGAGTCTTGCTCTGTTGCCCAGGCTGGGGTGCAGTGGTGTGATCTCGGCTCACTGCAACCTCCACCTCCCGGGCTCAAATGATTCTCCTGCCTCAGCCTCTCGAGGAGCTGGGATTACAGGTGCACAGCATCACGCCCAGTTGATTTTTTTGTATTTTAGTAGAGACGGGGTTTTGCCGTGTTGCTCCAGCTGCTCTTGAATTCCTGAGCTCAGGCAGTCCACCTGCCTCGGCCTCCCAAAGTGCTGGGATTACAGGCATGAGCCACCGTGCCCAGCCTCTTTTTTCTTTTTCGGTTAGAGACGGGGGTCTCACTATGTTGCCCAGGCTGATCTCAAACTCCTGGGCTCAAGTGATTTACCTGCCTTAGCAATCATAGCTCACTGCAGCCTCGATCTCTGGGGTTCAAGTGATCCTCCCACCTCAACCTCCTAAGAAGCCGGGACAACAGGTATGTGCCACCATGCCCAGTTAATTTTTAAATTTTTTGTAGAGATGAGGTCTTGCTATGTTGCCCAAGCAATCCTGGCCTCAAGCAATCCAATCCCACCACCTCAGCCTCCCCAAGTCTTGGGATTACAGGCATGAGCCACTGCACCCAGCCCCTTCCTCCTTTTAATAAGGCCTGGGTTGCAGATGAGGCTGATTTAGAGTGCGTCTGAAACTGTTTCCATCCAACAGCCACCAGCTCTTCTTTGAAATAGATGGCAAGACCACTTGCTGACTGCAGAGAGGTGATTATAGAAATATATATTCCACAGTGGAATATTAGACTTCAATGAAAATGAACAGTCCACAGCTAAATGCAACAATAGAGATGAATCCCACAAACACAACGCGGAGTAAAGAGGCCAAACACAAGAGCATATGCTGTGTAATTCCATTTATATATAGAAATAACACCAAATCCAACTATGCTGTCAGAAGTCAGGATTATAGTTAGCCTTGAAGGGATGGGGGCTACTGGAAAGGAGCTTGTTGGGTTGCTGGGATACTGTTAATAATCTAATTTCTTTTTCTTTTGTTTGAGGCAGAGTCTCGCTCTATCGCCAGGCTGGAGTGCAGTGTCACGATCTTGGCTCACTGCAACCTCCACCTCCTGGGTTCAAGCGATTCTCCTGCCTCAGCCTCCTGAGTAGCTGGGACTACAGGCACGCACCACCAAGCCCAGCTAATTTTTTGTACTTTTAGTAGAGATGGGGGTTCCACTATGTTGGTCAGGATGGTCTCGATCTCTTGACCTCATGATCCGCCCGCCTCGGCCTCCCAAAGTGTTGGGATTACAGGCGTGAGCCACCGCACCTGACCAATAATCTAATTTTTAATCTGGGTGCTGGTTACATAGGTAATTATGGTGTGTACTTTTCTTTTTTTCTTTTGGAGACAGGGTCTTGCTCAGGCTGGAGTGCAGTGGTGTCGTCATGGCTTACAGCAATCTCAACCTCTTGGGCTCAAGCGCCTCTTGCTTCAGCCTCCCAAAGTAGCTGGGACTATAGGCATGTGCCACCATGCCCAGCTAATTTTAAAAAAATTACTTGTAGAGACTGGGTGCGGTGGCTTACACCTGTAATCCCAGCACTTTGGGAGGCCGAGGAGGGTGGATCACCTGAGGTCAGGAGTTCGAGAACAGCCTGGCCAACATCTACTAAAAATACAAAAATTAGCTGGGCATGGTGGCGCATGCCTGTAGTCCCAGCTATTCAGGAGGCTGAGGCAGGAGAATTGCTTGAACCCAGGAGGCAGAGGTTGCAGTGAGCCAAGACTGCACTTTGCACTCCAGCCTGGGTGACAGAGCAAGACTCTGTCTCAAAACAAATAAAAAATAAAAAATTACTTGTAGAGACAAGGTCTCCCTATGTGGCCCAGGCAATGCCAGTCATTGGTCTTTAGTAAGCACCTGTTCAAAGCAGCTCATTTCCTATAACCATATGACACTTTCACAATAAAAATGTTTCAAAAGACACAGCCAATGACCCTTGGCAGCAGATCAAGACCTTCAGATTTTCCTATTTAGAAACTTGGATTTTTGCTGGGCTCGGTGGTGTATGCCTGTAGTCCCAGCTACTTGGGAGGCTGAGGTGGGAGGATCGCTTGAGCCCAGGAGTTCTGGGCTGTAGTGCACTATGCTGATCGGGTGTCCGCACTAAGTTCGGCATCAATATGGTGACTTCCTGGGAGTGGGGGACCACCAGGTTGCCTAAGGAGGGGTGAACCTGCCCAGGTCGGAAATGGAGCAGGTCAAAACTCCTGTGCTGATCAGCAGTGGGATGGGGCCTGTGAATAGCCACTGCACTCCAGCCTGGGCAACATAGTGAGACCCTGGCTCTAAAATAAATAAATAAATTAATTAATTAAAAAAAAAACATGATCACATTACCAAATCACTCTGTATCTAATAAAATCATTTAAACTACCAGATTCAATTGGTAACTCTTGAATTATTGGATACCAACAAAGGATAAAAACAGAAACTTGGCTTGTTAGCCATAGAGTTGTATGCACTGAGGTCTGTTGGTAACATAAATTCCTTTAGTGATGGAATCTTCCAAATTTAAGGACATGACCATAGGTAGGTTACCTTGTTTCCTCACCTAAAAAATAAAAATACTAACAAGATAACAGATATGTGAGAAAGAAATACGGAAATGCACGTAAAGCCAAATCTTGATACAGAATGCTTGTTACAGTTATGATTAGGTGGCAAGAAGCATCCTTCATATTTTAAACCTACATACATGGGCAAAAGTCACTTCATTCTGCTAACAGGCAGCTATCACTTATGATCTAGAACAGGACTGGCAATCTGCAGCCCACCACCTGTTTTTAGAGTCTGTGAGCCAAAAATATTTTTACATTTTAAAGTTATGTGAAATTCAAATTTCAGCATCTACAGATGAAATTAGTAGAATCTAGTCACACTTACTCATTTTTACATATTGTCTATGGTTGCTTCAGTGAATCAACAGCAGAGTCAAAGTAGTTGTGATGGAGACCGTGTGGCCCTCAAAACTTAAAATGTTTATCTGGCCCTTAATTTGAAAAAGTCTACTATGGACCCCTGAAGAACAGTATTAAGACTGAAATGTGGCCAGGCGAGGTGGCTCACACCTGTAGTCCCAGCACTTCGGGAGGCTGAAGTTGGCAGATCACCTGAGTTCAGGAGTTTGAGACCAACCTGGCCAACATGGTGAAACCCCATCTCTACTAAAAATACAGAAAATTAGCTGGGTATGGTGGTGGGCACCAGTAATCCCAGCTACTCAGGAGGCTGAGGCAGGAGAATCACTTGAACCTGGGAGGCAGAGGTTCAAGTGAGCTGCTATTGCACCACTACACACCAGTCTGGGCAACAAAGCTAGACTCTATCTCAAAAAAAACAAAACAAAACAAAACTGTGGGCTAGGTTAGGCTGAACTTCACTAAGTTAAAATCAACTTGAGATGGGCATGGTGGCTCACACCTATAATCCCAGGACTTTCAGAGGAGGAAGCAAGCGGATCTAGGACAGGGGTTCAAGACCAGCCTGGCCAACATGGTGAAACCCCTATCTCTACTAAAAATACAACAATCAGCTGGGTATGGTGGCACATTCCTGTAGTCCCAGCTACTCAGGAGGCTGAGGCATGAGAATCACTTGAACTCAGGAAGTGAAGATTGCAGTGAGCCAAGATTGTGCCACTGCACTCCAATCTGGGTTACAGAATGGCTCAAAAATATAAAAAATAAAAATAAACCAATTTGAACAAAATTGTCCACAAAATTATCTTAGTATACTGCCTTCAAGGAAATTTAAACAGTTCTCCCTGGAAAACACATAGGATCTATCAGGATGTTTAATTCCCAGTGTGGAACGAGATGATGATGATGACTGAGACAGGGTCTCACTTAGACATCCAGGTTGGAGTGCAATGGTACAATCTCTGCCGACTGCAGCCTCCACTTCCCGGGCTCAAATGATCCTCTCACTCCAGCTTCCCAAGCAGCTGTGACTATAGGCACCCACCACCATGCCTGGTTAATTTTTGTACTTTTTGTTGTTGCTGTTTTTTTGAGATGACGTTTTGCCCTGTCACCCAGGCAAGAGCCATGACCTTTTCTTTTTTTTAATGCACGCCAGCACCCTTATCTGTCCAGCTCCCTCCCTGCTGGCAGGAACGGATGGTCTTTAAGAGTTCACAGCCAGCACAGGAGTCCTCTCCTATTTGCCATAAGTTGCCAGGAATTCAACTTTTCCTAACTGGAAAATTTCAAGCTGAGACTAGTTTAGCAATTCCCATGTTTCTCTCAAGCCCTCAAAATGTTGAGTTTAAAGAGAATATCTATTTAGGCATAGAACCTCCTCATTAGAAAAGCAGCACTCCAGGCCGGGCGTGGTGGCTCACACCTATAATCCCAGCACTTTGGGAGGCCAAGATGGGCAGATTGCTTGAACTAAAGAGTTTGAGGCCATCCAGCCTGGGCAACATGGCAAAACCCCCTCTACAAAAAATACAAAAATTAGCCATGCATAGTGACCTGTGCCTGTAATCCTAGCTACTCAGGAGACTGTGGTGGAAAGGATCACGTGAGCACAGGAGGTCGAGGCTGCAGTGACCTGTGATCACGCCACTGCACTCCAGCCTGGGCAACAGAGTAAGACTGTCTCAAAAAAAAAAAAATAAGTGAGCTAATAGATTATCAAATTACACGCAGATGAGACTATTACAGAAACGTAGAAAAGGAAAATTAAAAATGCAAAGAGCATGCAAGGGTCTCTAAGTTCGAAGTCTACTTTAAACAGGGAAACTACAAATCAGATTCCAAAACTTTTGTATTTTATTCAAAATTGGAGGCGTACTGAGGATCTATGGCAAAGGCATTGACCCTCTATCAAGACTGGCAAGTGAATGGAAGTTTTTAAGTTCAATAAAAATGTTAACAGTTTGTCTTGCATCATTGGAAAAGTAAACAGCAACTACTGGTCCAGACTGCAGAGTTAGAGGCCTCTTTTACTGGTCACTAGGTATGGGTTAGGGATAAACTGGTTTCTATTGCTTAGATGAAATTCTTGTTACACAATTCTATGCTCTCTAAACAACTTCCTGAATTACCTTAATAATGGGACATAATGCAGGTGGCTAGCCACCTGAAAAGTACATCATCACTTAGTAAACAGGGAGTTTCAAAATCATCTATATTCAAAATGTTGCAGTCCCGAATAAATAAAATGCAAAGTCTCATGTATCTAGGTCAAACACTATGATGTTTCCAGTTCTCCAAGACAGAGCTAAATTATAGGAGATTAAGAATGTTGAAAGCCCATTAGTGTAAGCTGTGTCTGCTTTTCTGAACAAATGTTTTATGCTTCAGATTTTTTTCTTTTTGAGACAGAGTTTTGCTCCGTCGCCCAGGCTGGAGTGCAGTGGCATAATCTCTGCTCACTTCAACCTCCACGTCCCGAGTTCAAGCAATTCTCTGCCTCAGCCTCCTGAGTAGCTGGGATTACAGGCGCCCACTACCACCCCTGGCTAATTTTGTACTTTTAGTAGAGATGGGGTTTCACCATCTTTACCAGGCTGGTCTTGAACTCCTGACGTCTACCCACCTCGGCCTCCCAAAGTGCTGGGATTACAGATGTGGCTCTTACAGATGTGAGCCACCATGCCTGGCCTATGCTTCAGATTTAAAAGCAAACCTGCATCTACAAGACTTCAGCATGACTAAACTTTTCTCCAAAAGTCAGTAACATGGAACCCTTGTGTCTCAACCTCTCTCATAAATTACTTTTTAGAAAGTCTCATGAAAACAGTATATAAATTGGACAAGTGATTTAGCATAATCCAAGAATTTATGGTGCAAGAATCCCTTGATATTCCAAAAAGAAAATATTTGATCAAACCATTAACTTCAAATGTATTTTTCTTTTTCTTTTTTTTTTTTTCCCAGGCTGGAGTGCAATGGCACAATCTTGGCTCACCACAACCTCAGCCTCCCAGGTTCAAGTGATTCTCCTGCCTCAGCCTCCTAAATAACTGGGATTACAGGTGCACACCACCATGCCCGGCTAATTTTTGTATTTTTAGTAGAGATGAGGTTTCTCCATGTTGGTCATGCTGGTCTTGAACTCTTGACCTCAGGTGATCCACCCACCTTGGCCTCCCAAAGTGCTGGGATTCCAGGCATCAGCCACCAAGGCCAACCAAATAGATCTTTCAAAAGAAATAAAAAAACCAAACCAAACAAACAAAATGATCAGTTTAAATGAGTAAGTATCTATGGCCCAGAAATGATTCACATCTAAACTACTAGCTTAAGGCAGATTTGCTAATATCCAACTTTCAGTGATTGTAGTTTTGAAATCTAGTATGTTTCATTAAGCATTTGTCTACTCAACTAAATTGACAAACCTGCAGATATAACTGCCCTTGATCTGCCAATTAATTCCAGTCTATCCTAAACTCTGCTACTTTTGAACTTTACATGCTTTCGAAGTGCTAAAGCTGCATTATCTAACACAGTCGCCACTAGCATTGTATGGCTTTTTAAGAATAAATAAAATGTAAAATTCAATTCCTTAGTCCAGTCATATTTCAAGTACTCATTAAGGGCAACGTATTGGACATCTACAGCCAATTAATGGTATATCTTTTCAGACCAGGTAAAATACATAACTGTTAGTTATTTATCCACTTGTAATTTTCATGCCAAACCTTACCACTTTAAAACACTCTTCAAAAGAAAATCCGAATCATGAAAATGGGCTAGCAGGAAAGAAGCATCATGCACATGGTATCCAGACTAAATCCATTCACTTTCGTCTTTACCATCTTCAATCTCTAGAAGGAGAGAGAACAGACTGACTCCTGTCAAAAGGTAACACTTCAGCACAAGCTCTCCACCTTAAGAAGAAGCACTGTGGAGAAAGAATTTGCTGATTTTGTTCCTTATACTAGTTGTGTGATACTGAACAGGAATTGTATGCATTGAAAAGATAATGAATATACATCTGATGATAAATATACACTGATGAAAAGATACTGAATATACATCTTTCCCTCAAAGAGCTTATATTGTTGGAGGTAGGGTTGAAGTAAAGTCACATAGCATGCTCAATATTTTGTGGCTACAAACTGCAAGAACATGTATGTCTATATAAATTTATATTAATATAATTTTTGGACAAACTATTTAGCCTAATCCAACAATTTATCATCCAAGAGTCCCCTGACATCCCAGAAAGACTAAATTCGGTCAAACCATTAACTTCAAATACATCTTTTCATAAAATGATCACTTTAAATGAGTACTTAATATCTGTGGTACAGAAATGACTGGCCATCTAAACAACTAGTTTATGAAGAGGTCTCATACAGATGTGATGGTGACAGACTTGAAAGTCTACATGTTTCATTAAGTACCTGCCTACTCATCTTGAATAGTTCATTTGGGAGTTCAAATGAGGGCAAGACCACATTTGGGGGATGACAGTAGGGAGAAGGCAGTGACTAAGAGTGAGCAAGAACTGAGCGATACACTCCAGACAAGAGAATAGATTGGACGATGGCATATGTCTGCCAGGGTGGAAAAATATGAATAGCATTAGCAGAGGGAAGGAGAGTTAAAACAGTCCCCTACCTGCCTCCAACCCCAATAATCGTGAGGGAACAGGTTTTTAACTTAAGGCCAACTTAAGCAAGGCCACCCTGTGATTACCTGGGGTCTGTCATGCACTTGGAAGCAGTCCCCAGCACTAGATCTAGACCACTACAGATGAAAAAATGTTGGCATCACACTGGAGCACGTTTATATTTTAATTAGGCCAACAACAGGGGACCCTAACAACTGTTTTTAGGCAGGGGGTTGAGATTAAGATGAAAACCCAGTGTTGCCTAAGATCCCCCACACCTGTTCTATTGTTCAGTGCTATATGACCATTTCTGTTTCCAGAACAACATTTCACCAAGTTAAAAAGCCTGCGATTGCAAAAGAAAAATTAGGGGTGGTGGTGAGTTGCATTGTAGTGGCACATTGTCACTCCAGAACTCTCAAGAACTCAAGAATTACAGCTTTTCTGTTGAAGTCACTTGGAATCTGTTGAAGATGAAAATTATCAATGTAGATTTTTCTGGACTACATTTTTATAGAAAGACTAAAGTAATTCAGCTTGAAAAAACAGTTTCATAAAGAGCATGCAAATTAAACAATCAAGAGTCCAGCTGGGTGCAGTGGCTCACACTTGTATTCCCAGCACTCTGGGAGGCCAAAGTGGGAGATCACTTGAGGTCAGGAGTTCGAAACTAGCCTGGCCAACATGGTAAAACCCCATTCTCTACTAAAAATACAAAAATTAGCTAGGCATGGTGGTGCATGCCTGTAATCCCAGCTACTCAGAAGGCTGAGGTAAAACTGCTTGAATCCAGGAGGTGAAGGTTGCAGTGAGGTGAGATTGCACCACTGCACTCCAGCCTGGGCAACACAGTGAGACTCTGTCTCAAAATAATAATAAAAAACAATCAGAGTCCATTCAGTATTATTTTCAGAGGCCAAAATTAATAAGAAGGTATACTTTCTTCTTCTATTTTTTTTTTTTTTGAGACAGAGTTTCGCTCTTGTTGCCCAGGCTGGAGTACAGTGGTGCAATCTTGGCTCATTGCAACCTCTGCCTCCCGGGTTCAAGTGATTCTCCTGCCTCAGCCTCCCTAGTACCTGGGCTTACAGGGATTACAGGCATGCACCACCACACCTGGCTAACTTTGTATTTTTAGTAGAGATGGGGTTTGCCATGTTGGTCATGCTGGTTTCCAACTCCTGCCCTCTGGTGATCTGCCACCCTCGGCCTCCCAAAGTGCTGGGATTACAGGCGTGTGCCACTGCCATCTAAGAAGGTACACTTACATTATCCAAGAAGAGTTTCCTAACCTAGACAAAAGATTTGACGAATCTGTTAATACAAATTTTAAGTGTTCCACAAAATTTTTTTTTGAGACTGATGAAAGTATCGAAATTTTGTTTCTTACATAAATTTGAGATACTAGTTCTGAGCACTCAGAGTTTTGACTAGTTATATACTCACACTTTTCAGCTTCATTATGTCTTTTCTACTAAAACTGTGAGAAAATTGAACTATTAATAGCTTCTTTTCCCCCCCCCCCTCCCCCAAGACAGGGTCTCACTCTGTCACCCAGGTTGGAATGCAATGGGTGTGATCTCGACTCACTGCAACCTTTGTAGCCTGGGTTCAAGCGATTCTCGTGCCTCAGCCTCCTGAGTAGCTGTGATTACAGGTGCACGCCACCACGCTCAGCTCATCTTTTTGTATTTTTAGTAGAAATGGGGTTTCACCATGTTGGCCAGGCTGGTTTTGAACTCCTGATCTCAAATGATCCACCCACCTCAGCCTCCCAAAGTGCTGAGATTACAGGTGTGAGCCACTGCACCAAGCCTGAACTATTAATATCTTCTATAGGCCAGGCACAATAGCTCACACCTGTAATCCCAGTGCTTGGGGAAGCCAAGGCAGGCAGATTGAGTTCAGGAGTTCAAGACCAGCCTACACAACATAGGGAGACCCTGTCTCTACAAAAAATAATAATAATAAATTAGCTAGCTAGGCATGGTGGCATGTGCCTGTAGTACAAACTACTCGGGAGGCTGAGGTGGGAGAATCACCTGAACCTGGGCAGTCGAGGCTGTAGTGAGCCATGACTGTGCCACTGCACTTCATCTCCAGTGAGATTCTATCTCAAAAAGAAAAAAAAGAAAAAAGAAGAAGGCAGGGCGAGGTGGCTCACACCTTTAATCCCAGTACTTTGGGAAGCCAAGGTGGGCAGATCACCTGAGGTCCGGAGTTCGAGACTAGCCTGATCAACATGGAGAACTCCGCCTCTACTAAAAATACAAAATTAGCTGGGTGTGGTGGTGTGTACCTGTAATTCCAGCTACTTGGGAGGCTGAGGCAGGAGAATCACTTGACCCCAAGAGACAGAGGTTGCAGTGAGTCAAGATTGTGCCATTGCACTCCAGCCTGGGCAACAAGAGTGAAATTCCATCTAGTGTGTGTGTGTGTGTGTGTGTGTGTGTGTGTGTGTGTGTGTGTGTGTGTGTGTGTGTACACATAAAATCTTCTATACATGTGGAAATCTAAAATCAAATTTCAGCACAATTTATTGTAAAGGTTTTTTTTTGGTTTTGGGGAAGTCATTTATAGAATCACAGCAACATAAACATAATGGTTGCTTTTCTTGCAATAACATTGATTTCAAATAATGGGCAGCTGCTCCTAAGCCCCTCCTACAAACAGTGGAAGAATCTAAATCTCCAGAACCCTATCACAACACATTACTATTCAATACTCCCTCTAAAAGCACACAACCACCATCTATACATTTTGATAACACCCCTAAATCTACTAGTATAGTTAGCATGCTAACCAATGCTCTAAAGATGGGTTACAAAAGTTCCACAAAGACACACCAACAACTGACAGAGCCATACATGGTCATTCACAGGTTTAAGATTCCTTTCTCTGAGCATATTAGATTTTCTGTATCCATCAATATACCAGTCTGTTATATTAGTGATGACAGAAATGGAAGAATTCCAGCCTTCCAGAAAAATTAGAGACCATAGGAAAGATTTATGAAAAGGAGGCTACTCATTCCACCAGGTCGCAGAGCCAGACTTGGAGCACACTCAGACCCCCAAGCCAACGCTATTAGTGTGGTGAAAAGTGAAGATGTCTCTTCCTACTCTATTTGACCTATCTTCACCTAAGCATTCTTTCTACTACACTACTGAGTCTTACTCCCTCTTTCCATGTATTAGACAATTACTAGAATAAAATACCACTCACCTGGCACTGCTGAAGAGTTATTTTGTCTTTTCCTAAATACCTAAGGTTTTAAGCATTTGGAGATAAGCATTCATCACTTTAAAAATAGTGTATTGGCCAGGTGCAGTGGCTGACAACTGTAATCTCAGCACTTTGGTAGGCTGAGATGGGTGGATCACCTGAGGTCAGGAGTTAGAGGCCAGCTTAGCCAACACAGTGAGACCCCGTCTCTACTAAAAATACAAAAATTAGCCAGGCGTGGTGGTGTGTACCTGTAATCCCAGTTACTTGGAAGGCTGAGGCAGGAGAATAGCTAGAACCTGGGAGGTGGAGGCTGCAGTTAACCGAGGTCACGCCACTGCACTCCAGCCTGGGCAACAGAGTGAGATTCTTAAAAAAAAAAAAAAATAGCGTGGCCTGGTGTGATGGCTCACACCTGTAATCCAAGCACTTTGGAGGCCAAGGCGGGCGGATCACCTGAGGTCAGGAGTTCAAGACCAGCCTGACCAACATGGTTAAACCCCATCTTTATTTAAAAAAATAATAATAACGTATTGACAGGAGTCAATATAGAACCAGCCCTAAATCTTATTGGATAAGTTTGTCTGTGAATTAGAATGATCACAAGCTTGCCCAATCTGTGGCCCGTGGACTGCATGCAGCCCAGGATGGCTTGGAATGTAGCCAAACACAAATTTGTAAACTTCCTTAAAACATTATGCAATATTTTTGCAATTATTACTTTTTTTATTTTTATTTTTTAGCTCATCAGCTATCATTAATGTTAGTGTATTTTATGTATGGCCCAAGACAATTTTTCCAACGAGGCCCAGTGAAGCTAAAAGATTGGGCACCCAGATCTATTGTATAGAAGCTATTCTCTTTATCACCCAACGGATTCTCTTTACTGGGTATGTGTAAGAGGGTGATAACTAAAAAATGCTGTTCAAGGGTTATGTGATGCAGTTATGCCTTCAGAGCTGTAGGTCCTTGGGCCCTGAATTCCCATTTGCATTTCAGCTTTTACCCTTAAAGCTGCTATTGTCATGGCTTGGCTCTAGGAACTCCAACCACTACAGATACTTCTGTTCCACGGTAAAGGGGGGGGGCCATCCAGAGAACCTCAAGTGATCCCTAAGACTGAAGAGTTTTATTTTGAAAATTGTGGCTATTTAGAAACTGTTCGTTGTTGTTGTTGTTTTTGAGATGGAGTCTTGCTCTGTCGCCTAAGCTGGAGTGCAGTGGCACAATCTCAGCACACTGCAATTTCCACCTCCTGCGTTCAAGCAATTCTCCTAACTCACCCTCCAGAGTAGCCGGGACTACAGGTGAGCACTACCACACCTGGCTAATTTTTGCATTTTTAGTAGAGACAGGGTTTCGCCATGTTGCCCAGGCTGGTCTTGAACCCCTGACTTCAGGTGATCCACCCGCCTTGGCCTCGCAAAGTGCTGGGACTACAGGCGTAAGCCACTGCACCCCGCCTATTTAGAAACTGTTTTGAGGATGCTGTTCCTTCTTCCCAAATTATCATGAATCAGGACATCATGAATGGTTGAAACTACATGTTAACCTACTTCTACTACGCTTCACTGTTTCATAGAAATTTAGCCAGAATTAGGCCAGCAGCACTACTAGGAACACCCACTATGCATAAACATAGACATTTTAAAAGAACATAGGTTATGAAAATGTTTTGATACATGCGAAACAGCTACCTACTATTATTAAGCAAATTAGTACTACTTTTTGGACTACAGAGGCACAGCAGACCAGGAATAACACTTCCTTTTGCTAAACTATGTTTAGCTCTAACTTATATGGGATTGGCAGATAAGTATTATCAATAATGTCAGGTTGACCATGACATTTTTAGCAAGCAGGTCAGTGTTTTAAAGCCAGAGGAATAAGCCTTTTTTCAATTAGAGAAACGCTTGAGCTCTACCAAGACCCTAAGAAAAAAAAAAATCCAATGCAAATTCTACATTAGTGCCTGGTTTAATAACTGACGAAGCCCTTCTTTAGGTCTGGGGGAGCTGGAGGCACAGATGAAGAGGTTGGTGACCCTGTGTTCAAAAAAGGCTACCTTTGATAGTACTTAACTTTGATGAAAGTGGTCTCCATTTGAAACAAATATTTTCAAGGACTTAACTCTGAAGAACTATGAGCCCTGGAGTATATGTATGAAAAGGGTGGACTGATTGTTGATTCTAAGTATAAAAATGCTAGTGGAGATTTAACTGGAGTAATATTTCCTATTAGTATTGGTGTTCGTCAGAGCTCTGGTTTTAGGTTTTGAGATTCAATGTTCCCAGCAAAGGTTTACTTCACTGCATGATTTTGTACAACTCAAGATTTTTCAGGAGTGTATATTCAGCATTAGAGCAGACCATCTGTAGAAGACAGCAAGACAGCCCCTGGCTCATAGAGCTTAAAAGCTAATTAGGGCAGCGGCAAGTCCTGTGGAAGAGTAGTGGTTAGGCTCTTTTTTTTTTTTTTTGGAGGGGGGAAACAGGGTCTTGCTCTGCTGGCCAGGCTGGAGTGCAATGGCATGATCTTACCTTGCTGCAACCTCTGCCTCCCAGGTTCAAGCAGTTCTCATCCCTCAACCTTCTGAGTAGCTGGGATTACAGGCACACGCCACCACGCCTGGCTAGTTTTCCTATTTTGTATTTTTAAGTAGAGACAGGGTTTTGCCATGTTGGCCGGGATGGTCTCAAACACTTGACCTTAGGTGATCCACCTGCCTCGACCTCCCAAAGTGCTGGGATTACAGGCATGAGCCACTGTGCCCCGCCTGTAGTGGTTAGTTCTTAAGACTGATCTGTGAATGCCTCTCTTGCATCTATGTCTAGATTCCACCCAGGACAGAGTCATTCTACTTCTCCCCTTAGCAGTCTATCCCATTTTGCTGCCAGATCACTCTCAAGCTTGAATACGTCTAAAATCTAAATGTTCTTTGTTCAAAACTAAGAGTTCCTTTCTTGTGTTATAACTTCTCAACCTTGCATTTGAAGTGTTGCATATTTTTCTATTACTATTACTTATTCTATGCTATCCCTAAGCTGCAGCCAAATCTACCACAGCCCCAAGTCTTGCTCTATTTGGGATGCCTGGTCCCTCCTTTCCCAGTCATCCAAATCGAACTCCAAATGACTCACAGTAGATCTTAATCCCAGAACACTTGACCACACTTTTCACTTACTTTATTTCCCTTTCCATCGATCACTTGTCCAACCTTCCCCTAGAGAATGTTTCTTAGGAGCTGAGACCGCATCTCTTCATCCCCTGTTCAAACTATCATATATGCAAATACATTCAAAAGAATCCATTTCTGATTACCTATTTGTAAAAACACTGTCATCTTTCACTGCATAAGCATAGTAACCAGCTACTCTACAGGGGAATTAGTTGTGGGCCTGTCTAGAAGCCCAGCTGCCGAAACTGAGAGTGCTTCCACACAGGAGTAACTAACTGGGGAGGTAGGTCAAATAAGCAAAACATTTAGAAACAAAGGATCTGAGTGCAAAAGGATCTGCCAGCTTCTGTGACTTCGGAATAGGTTACTTCTGCTACCTAATTTCTTCCTATACAAATGCTAATACTTATTTACCCTACAGAGCAGAAAAAGATAAAATGGGAAATATTTACTATATAAAGCCACCTTAAAAGAATAACTCTGCTCTCTCTGCTCTTAGAACAACCTTCTTTCCTAGAACAATCTGTTCTAAAGTAGGGACTTACTGAGAACTTCAGTACAAGAACAGCCAGATGGGAGCGCCACATAGCTTTTTTGGGGTCAAACTGCAGTTACTCTTCTACTTCCATTTGTACTCTATATAAACATTTCATCCTCAAACAAAACATATATTTAAATCTCCTAACCAGGATCTAGGTGTTCTTCAGCCAGTAGAGGGAAACATTTCTCATCTATTAACTAGAGAGGTGGGTTCAAGCTGGTTTTCTAGACTGTCCTTGGAAGTCTGGCAATGCAATTTCAACAGAGTGAAGACAAATTCATAGACAAACAGTAGGATGTCCAGGAAAGCTAACAGAGTTTATTCCGCAGTCATCATGTAATAGAACCACACAACCACAGAAATGAAGAATCTGAAGAGCTAAACCAGATGTTAAAGTTGGCTGTGCATTTCACTTAAGAGAATTCTAGAGTCTTCCCTCAGATCATATCCTCTAATAAGATAACTCACTTCAATTCTCAACCTACAGGTTATCAGATTTACAAAGTTTTACACAATGGATTTCTCTAATATAGTCTCCGAAACTTGCTCCCTACTTCACCTTACCTAATGACACGGTCTCTTGACTCAACGAGAGGCTGTGAATTCAGTATTTATTACAGTAGAAACAATATCCAAGCATAAAAATAATCATTTATTTTTATTGCTCAAGTAATTCCTAAAGCTTCTATCAGACTTTGCTTCACCATAAGCACAATACAGATCATTTCAATTTCCTTCTATCACTCATATTTTCCCCTACAGACTAGTATTTTTACAAAGCCTGAATTCCAAGTTTACATTATGGCAATACTTCAGTCGCCACTTTCAGAAAAGCTTCCAAACTTAGCCTCACAAAAATCTCACTCATTCAACAAACAGAGCCCACCACTAGGAGTACGGACTGGACCCTGAATTCTGACTCTACCACTTCTTAATTGTGTCATTTGGGCAAGTACTTACGCTCTGCAACTATCTCTTCACCTATAAAATGGGAAAATAACCTCACTACCTCCCAGTGTTAAAAGAAGTAAATGTATAAAATTTTCTCCTGGCAGCGCCTGGCACATTGTAAGCACTCAATTAAGAATATCATTATACAATATTGAGGATGGCAGACAAGACCCTTGACCTATCTTGATTCCTTCTGGCTATCATTTCTTTTATATTTCAAGTTTACTACTTTGCCTCAACATGGCCTTTCGGCTAAGGCTTTATCTTTTTTTTACAGAACACACTTAATGCTTGTTGACTTGTTCATTTTGTAAACGTTAATAACCTTTTCCCTTTGCAGTTTCTAGCTCTCCTAAGCAGACCCATCTCAAAGGCTGGGACCGTGTTTCTCTGCGCACTCCTTTGGGATTCAGGTCTAACACATAAAGGCTATCAGTGAGCACAGAGCAAACCATCTAAAGGGCTTGGTTTCTTTAAAAAAAATAAAGGCAAAACAAGGGTTTGAAGAGCAAATTTCGAGCACTTTTTGTTAACATTTTTCAAGAACTAAGCCACTGAGTGTATATCATACTCATCACAACTACAGGGACTAGCAGTAAGGAAGCCATTAAACTCCCATCTCCAGCTTTAGCCTAGTATTTTATACACGGTTGGTTATGGAAACAGAACTCAGAATGTTAATTTTTTTCCCCTGTGTAATTATCTCAAGAGTGGCAATACTAAAAGGCTACTATTGCCCTAAACAAACTTAAACAGTGAGCCATTTTAAATAAATATGACTGAAATAAGTAAAAATCGCTCTCCAGGGAAATCCCAAGGGTCTCATTGTCAGCCCAATGCAGATGGGTAAATTACACAAGAAGGACTGCTCTAAGAACGAGAAAGGCTGCTCCTTTCCAGATGTCAAGCCAAACAGCCAAGTAAAGAAGCCTTTACACACAAGCTGAGAGCTGGAGATTACTGTCTGAAAATGGCAGCTTTACCCATCTCTAGTCCACCGTCTCCCGTCTGGCATTATTCCACATTTTCCACTAACCATCTTTCTGCAGTCTGAAAACTTTAAGAAGGGGAGGGCGTTTTTCAAATGAAGCATAAATTATGCCAACAGCTCACTGGTTCATGGACCCCCAAGAATTGCCAAGACTAGACCGAGAGGTCATTTCGAAGCACGAGGACTCTCCGCTACTCTACAAACATGCTTCGATCGAATGCGAGACCGCAAACGGCTGTAACATGTTAGGAAAATATGTAAAAGAGGCACGAGGGCTCTGCTGCAACACTCACGCCATTTCCACCCTCCTCTTGCTGAGCACTCGAGGTTTATCCGGCTTTCAACTCAATTCGCACGTTAAGATGGTGACTCCCGCTAGGCGAGACTTACACGGCCCGGGGGCCAGGCGCCTTCTCGAGTGCCCAGATGGAGAACGTGGGGCTGGGCGAGCCCCTTTGTCTCCTCTATCAGTCCAGAGAAAGGAAAGAAGGAGCGAGGGAGGGAGGGCGGAAGAGGGTTGATCCCTCCCAGCCCCGCAGCGTGCGCCCAGGCGGGGACCCCGGGAGGGGAAGGACCCGGGCCCCAGACCCGGCGCCCCGGAGGGCAGCGTGCGCGCCGGGCGCCCTACCTCGTCCTCCTGCTCGCTCCGGAAGCACAGGCACGCCGCCCGCTTCTTGAAGCCCTCGCGGTCGTAGGTCCGCGTCTGGTTGGGCTTGAACTTCATCATAGAGGCGGGCTCCTGCTGCCGCTGCTGCTCCGGCCGCCGCCGCGAGGACCCGGGCGCCGCCACCCCGCCGGGAAGTGGGGGCGAGGGTGAGTCGGGCGCAGGGGAGCCGGGCGCGCGGGTCGGTGCGGAAGGCGCGGCGAGGCCGGTTAGTCCCGGGGCGGGCGGGCGGCCGCTCTTACGCGGGCGGGACAGGGCGCGAGCGCGGGTCACTGGAGCCCAGGTGCCGAGATAAAGGCGCGGCCTCTGCAGGGGCGTCCGCCGCTCTCCATGGAGCTCGCCTCCCGCTCGCCTCCGCTCCCTCCGGCCTCAGCCGCCAGGGGAAGGGCGGCTCGAGGCTGGCGCCACGCGGAGACAGTTAGGAAGACCCACGCTCACCGAGTAGCAGCGCCGCGGCGGCTGCGCGCCGCCCCCTCCGCTCGTATTTAAGTGGAACCCGCACGCGCCCCGCCCCCCCCCCCCCCCCACGAGCGCCACCGCGCCTGCGTGCTGAGACAGTTGCGACGGGGCGGGCGGGGGAGATAGGGGCGGGGCCTCAGCCGCCCTGTGGGAGGGGCCGCGTGCTCTCCAGGGCTCGAGTTCCGCGAGGCCTCGGGTCTGGCGCTCGAGCCCTGTGTGGGATGACTGCGTCCCGGAGACATGCCGGTGAATGGAAAGAAGCCAAAGTCCCCTCCCTCCCTCCCTGCGTATACCCTCGACTTTGCTAATAAGGACCCTAAATACCAGCTCCACTACAGGGGATGTAACTACATACATCCTCACCAAAGTTGCACCCTGGTCAGGAAAAGCCAGGGGACTTTGCGGCGATTGCAGAGACTCCGCGGTGACTGTGTAGATACGTCCAAAATTCGCCAGTGTACCGCGGGGAGAGGCGAGAGTGAAGGCCTAGAAAGGTTAAGACGTTGTGTTTTTTTTTTTTCTTTGTTTTGATAAATGCGGAGTAGGCAAATTTCCTCTTTTTTTTTTTTTGTATTTGGATTTTTAATCTTTGGTTGGGGATGGCTTGTATTTTTCAGAGAATCAACCCAAGTGTAAACATTTCTTTGAAGCTGTCTATAACATCTCCACTTTGTCCCACCTTCCGGAAAGTATTTATTAATACTGGCAATGGCTAATAGTTGCGAAGTGGTTTTCATGTGGATCTCATGCTAAGTAACAGCCCAGCTGGATGTTCTGCTATCTGGAGCTTACAGTCCCTTCGGGACTTGGAACAAACAACGTCTACACTTAAGAGTGTTAGAAGGGCTAAGATATGAGCCAGGAGACCTGGTCTTAAGGTACCACCAGAGAAACCCAAACCCAGGCCATCCACGCCTTCCACAGAGGCCCAGGTTGCTTGGGTCCTGACTTGGTTGGTTGGTTTTTCACCCCTGGAGGGCCTATTGTATGCCAGGCACTGGCATCTAACAAAACCAGCCATCCCCTGTCTCTCCAGGAGCGTAGGCACCTGAGAACAAACCATCAAATATTAAATGATCACACGTGTACACGTCAATCTATCAATGTAATGGGGTCTAAGGTAGTAGAGGGTTTCAGACAGAGATGTGACCAGATCTGCAGTCAGAAAAATGTTCTTGGGGCAGCAAGGCAGGAGCTGAGGGCTGAAGGAAGAGGAGCTAAATTCATCAAGAGCTTTCAAGGCAAAGGGAACTGGAATTTCTGCAGAACCCAGAGTGGGAGGGAGTGAGGTGAGTTCTCAGAAATGAAAGCCAGCGTGGCTGCAGAGCAGAGGGAAGCTGGTTTCGCCTTTGGCAGAGGGGGCTATGAGGCCTGAGAGGCTGGGGACCACTGGAGAGCTCAGAGCAGGCACTGGTCTTTCCTTTCTAGTCTCCAACCTCCTTTAGATTTGAGACTGCTGCATCTAACTCATCTTCTTACTCTCAGAGCCCAGCAGATGTAAGTTTGTAAAATGAGTTAGTGATGAATAAATGACTTAAGGAATGAGGCTTCACCACAATTAGAAATCTTATCAAGACTCTGCAGAGATGTTTTCTAAGCCATTGATTTCTTATTGAAGGCACTTGAAATTTAACGATGTCCAGGATTTACAAACGCAGGCAGAACACATCTATCTAGGAACTCCACTATGGCTAATATGTGATTATTATTTCTGGATAATTGGTTCACATTAATAAAGTTATTAATCGTGGCTTAGTTGCACAGTCTGGAGTGCAATGGCGCTGTCTCAGCTCACTACAACCTCCACCTCCCTGGCTCAGGGGATTCTCCTGCCTCAGCCTCCCAAGTAGCTGGAACCACCACAGGTACGTGCCATAATCCCTGGCTGATGTATGGATTTTTTAGTAGAGATGGGGTTTCACCATGTTGCCCAGACTGGTCTTGAGAGGCGATCTGCCCTCTCGGCTGCCCAAAGTGCTGGAATTACAGACATGAGCCACTGCACCAGCCTCACTATGGTCTTTTTAAATTACAAGAGATTCCATTTCCTCGGTTTAAAACCTTTCAAAGCTTTGGCTTCTAGTTGTCGCTCAATAAATACAAGTTGGCTGAATATTTGTTCACTCAAGTCTTTCCCATTTATTAATTACATGAGGGATAGCATGAATCAGAATTAACTGAGAAGAAAAAGGGAAGATGCTTGGAATGAAATCACAGAAGGGAGGAAAACAGTCCCACCAAGGCAGTGAGTATGAGCCACTTGCTTCAGCTTCCTGGCCACTGGACCTGGTTTAAAAATCTTGGCTTCAGTGGGGCGCTATGGCTCACGCCTGTAATCCCAACACCTTGGGAGGCCCAGGTGAATCACGAGGTCAAGAGATCAAGACCATCTTGGCCAACATGGTGAAACCCTGTATCTACTAAAAATACAAAAATTAGCTGGGTGTGGTGGCACACAGCTGTGGCCCCAGCTACTTGAAAGGCTGAGGCAGAAGAATGGATTGAAACCATGGGGTGGAGGTTGCAGTGAGCTGAGATCAAGCCACTGCACTCCAGCCTGGTCATACAGCGAGACTCCATCTCAAAACAAAACAAAACAAAAAAATCTTGGCTTCAGGTCTCACATGTACCAATTACTATATATATATATTGCTAATTGCTACTATCTATATTTGCTTCACCTCTAAGCCATGGCTTTTCTCGCCTCTTAGATGAGTACAGTATGATTTATGGAATCTTTCACAAGGCTTAAGTGAGATACCAGAGTGAGTCTGAAAGTGCTTTGAAACTCTAAAACATTTAAAGAAACATAAGGTGTTATTAACAAGGAGATTTCTACTGGAGATCTCTCTTCCCTCTCTTCCTTTTCCTCAAAGTGTGGAAGAGTAATTGAGAGGGCATGGATTTTAACACTGTGAAGGGAAGGATCTTAGATTCTTCAATGAATTAAACTGAATAATACTTTCATAATATAAAATAACCACCTCTCTCCCATACTTATTTATTTATTTGGTTGGTTTTTGCAATTATTGGGGAGAGATCTAACAGAAAAGGAAACTTGTCTGACGAAAATAAGGGAATAGGCCGGGTGCGGTGGCTCACGCCAATAATCCCAACACTTTGGAAGGCCAAGGCAGGTGGATCACCTGAGGTCAGGAGTTCGAGATCAACCTGGCCAACATGGCGAAACCCCATCTCTACTAAAATACAAAAATTAGCTGGGTGTGGTGGTGTGCACCTGTAATCCCAGCTATTTGGAAGGCTGAGGGAGGAAAATTGCTTGAACCAGGAGCCAGAGGTTGCAGTGAGCCGAGATTGCACCATTGCACTCCAGCCTGGGCCACAGAGCAAGACTCTGTCTCAAAAATAAATAAATAAATAAATAAAAGAATAGCAAAAGACCAGATTACAATGCTATGCATTTTCCTATGTCAATTCCTCAGTATCAAGGTGCACTGCCCCAACTCAACGCTCCCTGCTTAGTATTTAACGTATAATATTCATCTGAAATGCGCTTAGGCACTGTTCAAAGCTTAGATCATATCCAACCAGATCACGGCTGAGATAGACACAGTTTTGTTTTTCCTCCTCCCGTCCAGTAAAGACCGGGCTACACCGGCTGGTTCACTTGGGGATCAGAGTCCAATTTCAGATTAATCTTTGTTTAGTTCACTTACCACAATATTGTCTTACCTAGAACTCGTTGTATACAGAGCTATTTTATGCTGTTTTCATATATTTCAAACTTTCCGAAAGGGAAACAGTTTAACATTGGCTTAATTGGATACTTCTCCCCCACCCCCCAAGGTATTTTAACAATGTAGCAGGGTATCTTGGAGGAGGTATGATCCTGAGCAATGCAAGACACTTGTTGCTTTCTCTTGTAATGACTCAGAATGTTAACATATGGTAACATTTTAAGATAAAACCGTGACATTGACAAAGTCTCTTCCTATGTCTTTCTAATGATCATAATGGCTATTCTTTACTGAGTGTTAGCCAGTGCTGGGTGCTTTGCATGATCTCATTTGACTGATTCCAGCATCAACCTTATGAGGCAGCTACTATTTATTGTCTGTGTTTATAGACTAAGAAACGGGGCAGCCTTCTCTCCTGCCCACGTTTTTACCTCCTGCATTACCTCCTGTGAGCTTGTCCTATTGCTTCCATTACATGGTAATTATAAGTTTGTACGTGTTAGATACCAACCCAGGAGTTTCTTTAATTTTAAAATGAAAAGGGAACTTTGTTTTTTAAGGGGAGATCTAGAAAATAAGCTCATAAAGTGAGATATGGAAGTAGAAGTCTTAATTACAATTTCATTTAATCTAAAGTGATTTTTTTCTTTTACAAAAGAATGAGGTAAGCAAACTGAAAATTAAAAAGCATTAAATTAAAAAGCTTTACAACTCTAAAAAGGATTGATCCATCTGACCAGCATTTGCAGAACTTTAAAAGCAAACCTTTTGGTTTGACTGTTTATAAACTTCTCTTTCATTGAAATAAAGAAATGATTTTCAGATTTACAACCTATTTTCTCAGTTCCCATTTACTGCAGAGTATTTGCTTTGCAAGCATCATGTTTACATGCAGTTCTCCATGACTAATGAATATGTTTATTAGAAGTACATTTCTTCTTTCCTTCTTTATCATTCAGGGAGAGGTATATGCCAAGTAGTTATCTCTTTGCAAAGGCATGACTTGACATTTTCACAGACTTCTTCAGAACAGCATTTTCAACTCTTGCTTCATCTGGAAATGGTTGTTTTTGCTACGTAACAATATTTTACTTGAGGATAAAGGTTAAAAAAGGACAATGTTGCCCATAAGAGACATGCTAATTATCACAATAAATGGACATTGGTTTTTGGGGGTTTTGTTTGTTTGTTTGTCTCACTCTGTCACCCAGGCTGGATGGAGTGCAGTGGTCTTGATCATGGCTCACTGCAACATCTGCCTCCTAGATTCAAGTGATCCTCCCATCTCAGTGTCTGGGTAGCTGGGACTATAGACATGCACCAGCATGCCTGGCTAATTTTTGTATTTTTGGTAGTGATGGAGTTTCAGCATGTTGCCCAGGCTGGTCTCAAACTCCTGGGCTCAAGTGATCCTCCTGCCTCAGCCTCCCAAAGTTCTGGGATTACAGTTGTGAGCCACTGTGCCCAGCCAGGACCTTGTTTTGATGCAGATTCAAACAAACTTTTTTCTGGAGACAGTCTCACTCTGTTACCCAGGCTGGAATGCAGTGGCATGATCTTGGCTCACTGCAACCTTTGCCTCCAAGGCTCAAGCGATTCTCCTACCTCAGCCTCCCAAGTAGCTGAGATTACAGGCACATGCCACCACGTCCAGCTAATTTTTGTATTTTTAGTGGAGATGGGATTTCACCATGTTGGCTAAGCTGGTCTCAAGCTCCCGGCCTCAAGTGATCCACCTGCCTCAGTCTCCCAAAGTGCTGGGATTACAGGTATGAGCCACCACACCCAACCCCAAACAACAAAACTTTTATTTATTTATTAATTATTTTTGAGATGGAGTCTTGCTTTTTTGCCAGGCTGGAGTGCAGTGGCATGATCTCAGCTCACTGCAACCTCTGCCTCCCATGTTCAAGCGATTCTCCTTCCTCAGTCTCCCGAGTAGCTGGGAATGCAGGCACGCACCACCATGCCCAGCTAATTTTTGTATTTTTAGTAGAGACAGGGTTTCACCATGTTAGCCAGGATGGTTTTGATCTCTTGACCTCATGATCCGCCTGCCTCAGCCTCCAAAAATGCTAAGATTATGGGTGTGCGCCATAGTGCTCGGCACCAACAAACTTTTTTTTTTTTTTTTAAAGACAGGATTTCACCATGTTGGTTAGGCTGGTCTTGAACTCCCAACCTCAGGTGATCCACCCGCCTTGGCCTCCAAAGTGCTTGGATTACAGGCGTGAGTCACCATGCCCGGCTCCAACAAACTTTTAAACAAATTTTTAATATGACTAATTTTTCTCAATAGGCAGCAAATATTTTTAAGAGGACATTTATAATGACTATTAGGGAATGTGAACACTGAATATGTGATAATATTAACCATCTATTGTTGCTTTTGGGGCAGTGTGATAATATTCAAATAAAGGACTCCTTATCTTTAAACATATATAGTAAAATATTTGCAACTGCAGTACTATGATGGCTGGACTTTCCTTTAAAAAAAAATCTAGGGGGAGAGAGATCCAAGATGGCCACATAGCAGCAGCTCAGGATTGTAGCTCCCAGTGAAAGTGCAGAGAGCGAGTGGATGCCGCAATTGCAAACGAATTTTTGATGCCCACAGACTGGGAGATTCCTGGCGAAGGAGCCACATGGGTCACCAGCACGACTCTTTTGGCCGGCGCGGTGCTTCTCGGTGCAGAGTGTACGGAACTGGGTGCCCTTTAAGTCGGGCTCGGCTGGTCCCATCCCCACAAGGAGAACAGCAATTGGAAGCGCTGAGGACTGAGAGCAAGCACAGCTGAACCTGGGAAGGCCCAGCTCTGTGGGGAAGGGGCGCCCGCCGAAGGAAAACTAAGACAGAAAAAACTTCATCACCAACAAGCTGGACGTCCACTCAGTGACCCAATCTGAAAGTCGGCAATTACAAAGACGACCGGTGGATAAATCCACAAAAATGGGAAGAAACCAGTGTAAAAAGGCTGAGAACACCCGAAATCAGAATGCCTCTCCTCCTACCGGGGATCGCAGCTTCTCATCAGCAAGAGAACAAGGCTTGACGGAGGATGAGTGTGATGAACTCACAGACTCAGGCTTCAGAAGGTGGATAATAAGAAACTTCTGTGAGCTAAAAGAACATGTTCTAACCCAATGCAAAGAAACTAAGAACCTTGAAAGAAGATTTTAACGAAATGTTAATGAGAATGGACAACTTGGAGAGGAATATAAGTGAATTAATGCAGCTGAAAAACACAACACGAGAACTTCGTGAAGCATGCACAAGTTTCAACAGCCAAATTGACCAAGCAGAAGAAAGGATATCAGAGGTCGAAGATCAAGTCAATGAAATAAAACGAGAAGGCAAGATGACAGAAAAAAGGGTAAAAAGGAATGAACAAAGTCTCCAAGAAATATGGGACTATGTGAAAAGACCTAATCTACGTTTGATAGGTGTACCTGAATGTGACGAAGAGAA